>PVJX010001104.1:0-181478 GCA_004027295.1 Dolichotis patagonum | reverse complement strand
CTGGGTATGGAAGTCCCATTTGACCCAGCTATTCCGCTTCTAGGCATATTCCCAGAAGAACTGAAAACATCATACCACAGTGATATATGTGCACCCATGTTTATAGCAGCACAATTTGTAATGGCCAGATCTTGGAAACAACCTAAGTGCCCATCAACTGAGGAATGGATAAAAAAGTTGTGGCATTTTTATACAATGGAGTACTGCTCAGCTATAAAGAATGATCACATCAAGATATTTATAAATAAATGGACATGACTTGAGACCATTCTCTTAAGCGAAATAAACCAAACTCACAAGGGTAAATACCATAGTCTCCCTAGTATGAGATTTGATAAGAGTATATAAGACCTTATGGTAACCATGAGTCCCCATCTCATAGCTTTGAAGTCTTTCAAAGTTTTCAATCATCAGTTGGAATGGTTTTATCCTGTTTTGTTTGACTATATCATACGTGATGATATGAACAGCTGTTCTGAAGAAAACAAAACATTATGACAGCTATTGCTGATTTAATATCATCCTTCTTAGAAGTCCTACCATGCTTTTTCTTTTCTACTACTGCTGGTTCTATCTTTCACATTGTGTCTTATTGGAATTTGAATATGTGTGATAGTTCAAACAAAATTTTTTTTAATCGAAAATGAGATATTATAGTACCCATCGATCATTTTCTGTTATTCAGTTCAGAAAGCCCTGTAATTCTTTCACTCTATGCATGGCTTTATACTATTGTGTTATGTTTGATATTATTGTATTTGAATCTATGCTCAACTATAGCAGAGTAAGAGATATGGTGTTAGCTACTGTTGATGTCCAGTTGACTTAATGTACTGTGTAGCCTATGTTGTCCTGTTCTGATCTGCTCTGTACTGTCCCCTTTTGTTTTATTCTCTTTCAAATTAAAAAAAAAAAAGACAAGGTAACAACACTCCTTTATTCTTTACTGGCAGGTAATACTACACCATTGTATGGATACATTGCATTTTATTTATTCATTAATCAAATGATCACTATTTGGGTTGTCTGTCCTCACAGGTTATTAATCATAATGCTACTATGAACACTTATGTAGGGTTTTTATGGAGTTTTCATTTGATAGGCATGACTCAATCACTGGGCACTGGTGAACAACTCAACCTTTAATCCCTCCTTGGAAGTTGAAGACAGGACTTAAAGTCCCAATCCTCCTGCCAAGCCTTGACCTTTCTTGTGACCAGCCCCATCCTGAGGCTACCTAGTGGTGCCCAGTCATCAGTCAACTTATTCGCATAAAAAGACACCACTTTGAAGGTTTCAAGGATTTTCAAAGCTGAATGCCAAGAAATAGGATGGAAGACCAAACACATATTTCACAATAACACAACACCTTAAACATGCAGTTCATTGTAGGTTGCATCATGTAAACCAAACTCAGACACCACAAAAGTAAAAAGGACTTTATTTGGGGCCAGAGCTTAAGAACTACAATTCAGGAAACAGATTTGGATTGCTCTAATCAGTGTTCCAAGAAGGCAGCAAAAATGGGAATCTCCATGGGTTACTGAATGTTAAGAATGGGAGCTGTGTCACTGAGAGAAAATAGGTAAGAATGTATAACCAGAATGGAAATTTTCATGAAACAATAGTCTAATGACTTTTTCATAAGCATCTTGAGCCTCCCCTGGGCACAATGTAAACTGTTCTTGGTTCCAGATGTGTGTGGTTTAATGGTGGGTATACCAAAGTTCACATTACAGACTGTACCTAAATCCTGATTCTTAATGGCCTCCGACCTCCATTTTGAAAAGCTCTTTCAATGTTCTACTCCTTTTGTTTACTTTCAGTCAATTCATCAATAATAATAAATGTTTTTTAAAAAAATTCAACTTTGTCAAATTTTTCACATTAAAATAATTGAGTCACTGTGCTTGTCCTTTTAACTTTCTTGCAACTCAATAGCATTTTTGCATATATTTCCTATATGTTTGTGCATCAGGACTCATTCCCCTTTATTTTTGAAGTTATACCATTAATTTCTTTCTAGTTTCTTATATTTCTTATATTTGTGCATTACAGGCTTCATTTGTGGCACCAGATTTAGACATCATCTAGAGACAATGGAAAATGCAGACTCCCTGATGATGTGATTGGTTCATAAATGGCAGTTAATGTATTTAGAAGCAATGATCTACAACGAGCAGTTGCTGATTTCTAGGACAAAGCCTTGCTACAGGGTATGAGGATGAAGGGGTGTAAAGACCGTATCTGTCAGTACAGTGAGGCAAGAACTTCTCAAAACATGGAGCCAACACAAGGATGGCCCTAAGCGGCTGGAGCAGAAAATAGAACTCGATTATACCATCTGGTCCTACCCAGCAGTACTTAAATCCCGCCCTATCTGGACTTTGCGGTAATGATAGCCATTAAGTTCTAAGTCAATTTAGCTCAGATTCTCTTATACCCAGAAATCCGACTTCATGGTGGATAGTTTTTCACTGTGTAACTACACTCTGGAGATTTAGTTTTCGTTTTTACATCTGATTTTATGATGTTAACTCATACTTTAAAAATGAAAATGGGCTTGATAAATTAAAACATTTTTAAAAGGAAAAAAATTTTCACTGAAAAGTAGCGTAGTGACTCATCAAAACTGTATATTTATGAAAAGAAATTTGAAAACAACTAATTTGGTACCAAAAAAGGGAAGATAAAATTTATACGATCTTTCAAATCTTGAAATTGACTGACATTTTCCATATACCCAAGGCCAATCTTTTATTCTAAATAGATATGGGGTGTGTGTGGGGGGTGGGGATCTGTAATATATATTTAAGCCGTTTAAATTTCTCACAGGAAACCGCAGTGGGGTGAATTTGAGGCACACGGCGGGCTTTTTTTTTGTTTGTTTGTTTTTTTAAATCATCACTGACGGCTCCCAAAGATTTGGCATCACTGGATGCATGTAACATGTATCCATCTTTTTCCTCTTTTTCAGTCTCTCAAGCCTATTTTTCCTTTGTTCATTAAAATTCAGCAAAATACTTGCCCAGGTAGATAACAGATAAAAGACCAGTTAAGAACAAGTATTTTCTAATTTCTCATTTTTTTAATCTTCATTTTTCTGTCTCTTTAATTAAGGTCTTTACTGCCTGATTAAAATATGCATTGAGGTTTATATAAGACACATACCTCAAACAGCTATAAAAAGTATTTTAAAAACTGGAAAGCTGAAGGCAGTGACACACACCTGCAATCCCATCTACTCAGGAGAGTGAGGCATAGGGATGACGTCTGAGACCCATTGAGCAACTTAGCAAGACTCTGTCTCAAAATAAAACATAAAAAAAGGGACTGGGGAGGTAGCTCAGCACTCCTTAGGTTCAATCCTCAGGACTGCAAAGAATAAAAGCCAAAAATGTCCCCCAAACCAAAAACAAAACTCTGAGAAAGCAGTATACATACAAACAACTAAAATTTGCGGTGAAAAGTTTAATGTATAAACAGAATCATTTCTTTAAACTCTCAGAAAAACACAGTACTTAATAAGGAGAATTTGTTACAGTTTTTCCTCTTGTGGCAGACTGCTACGTCAGCAGCCCCACGTGAATCACACCTCCTGCGACCTGTAGCCCTGTGCAGTCCCCTCACGGTGACCGGCATGTGACTAAGGTCCGGGGTCACTAGCAAATGATGACAACATGAGAGCAGGCGTGCTACGCGTTCACACAGGGAGCTCGCCTGCCTGCAGTGCTTTCACGAGCAAGGGAAGAAGCCCAGTTTAGCCTCCTGGAGGTTAGCAGGCCATGCAGAGCAAAGATGTTCAACTCACAGAACTATAAAACAATTTAAAATCTTGTTTTTAAACCAGTGCTTTGGGGCAGTTTGTTATGAAACAATGGATGATAATGGAGCAAACAAAAACCGAAGCTGTGCTTCATGTAAAAAATTAAGGTCTCTCTGCAGACATTATGTTAGACCTGCTATACTTTTGAAAGTCCCCTTTTTATGTAGATTCCATTATTCAGGTCATTTAAATAAGTACCTGTCATATTCAACACTTTTAACTGTTACCCTAGTACGTTCTGTAGGTACAGACTATGCCAGCCTAACAAATGAACAAAGTATACTGCTAACATTTTTATTTTTAAACGCTTAAAACTGTACATGTTTCATAAAAAAGATGAGATTCTAACTTTTGTTTTTAAAAAATAAGCACACTTGCCAACATTATCTTTGTAATTTTTATAGAAGCCAGTGTTCCCTAAATCTGAAGCTTCAGTTCCTATGTTTTAGAGAATCATAATCTCTTAATACATTTTTAATAGTCTTTAAAAATTAAAAAATTCATAAGATATTTTTATTTAACACATTCAAATTTAAGAGGTTACAGTCTAATTAGCTACCACTGAATACTTTTCCAGTACAGAGAAGCCAATATATTAGAGAAATCAATTCTCTGTATTTACTTTTATTAAAAAGAGGTTTTTGGTAGTTAGAACAAATAATCTCTCGTTGGTTGCCTGAAAGCCTAAAATAGGGTCGTTGGTTTCCAAGCTTGCCACTTGCTGCTTAGCAACCTGCCCCACGTGCCTGCCTTCCTTCCTGTTGTACAGCACCGTGGACATGGGGGCCGGCTGGCGGTAGATGAACACGTGTCGGACGCACTCGCAAAGCGCTGCATACGAGTAATTTGGAGCACAGGTGAAAAACTTTTTGTCTCTCTTTGATGCTTGGACATAGCCTGCCAAGAACATAAAACAAAACTATTAAGAACTAAAGTGCCTAAGAAGAACACACACCATGAATACTCCGAACAGTTGTTAGAATTCAGAACCATTAACCAATAGCCAGTTTCTCTTCATTGGTGCAAATACAAAGTTTAATTCCTAAGTAACAAAACAGACATGTTTTCAACTCCAGAAAAAGCACAAGACAGCCCCACTTTACCTCTATTAACAATGAAAACACTAAGTCAGGCAGGGTGGTGCATGCTGTAATCTCAGTGTTTGGGAGACTGAGGCAGGAAGATCCTTGCAAGTTCAACACCAGCCTGGCCTACAACGTGAATTCAAGGCCAGCCTGAGCTGCATAGTGAGACCGTCTCAAAACGACAAAAAACAAAACAAACAAAAGCACTAAAAATGTGAAATCTAAAACGCTATGTGCCAAAAAAATCTTTAAATGCATAATATATAGACTGATAGGAGTCTGTTCACAATGCAGGCCTGAAGAACTGTTCATAACAGATCTTTCAAGAATTTCTCTCATCTTCCTTATGATGTTTGTGGAAGTTACAATACCAACATTGCAATAGGATTTTGGTGTATCTCACCCCTTGAAGTAGAACCATGAGACCACTATGAACTAAAAATGACTCAAGTATCCTTAAAAAATCTTAATTAGAATATCCTTGAAAACTAATTGAAAGAAATTTTAAACTTGTCTAAAAGTCATGTACATGTTGAAAAGACATCTTTTCAGAATAAAGGGACAGTTACATTCTGAAAAATAAATTAGGATTTTCAAATTGGAACAAAGTTACTGAATATTATAATATGAAATTAAAAATCTAATGGGACATCAATGAAAACTGAGATCTTACCAAACAACAAATGAGCCAAGCTATTGGGTACAGGAAATTGGTGCTACTTTTTTTACATATTAAACAGGGTTTGAAGAAGGAAGAGTGAAGTGGATATAGATATTTATTTGAGTAGGTTAGAATGAGCTGTCCAGGCTAACTTTCACAGAACAAGTAATATATACATTATCTCATGAGTACATATCTAATACAGCACTGATTTAACTGAGCCGCAAGCATGTAATTCCTCTGTAACAGAGGCTTGGGCATACAAATGCAGGGTCTGAGCATTTAACAGAACTTTCCTCTTAGTGAAGGAAGAGAGGGAAGACAATGAAAAAAGACAGATATTCCAGTACAGAAGCTAAGGCTACAAATTATGTGGCTGAATTAGTCAATCAAATTTTATATTTCAGGTCACAAGAATCTATTTGGAGGGCTGGGGATTGAGCTCAGTGGCATAAGCACTTGCCTGGCAAGCAAAAGGTCGTGAGTTTGATCCTCCATACAGTACCCCACCCCCCAAAAAAAGAAATAAAAAGAAAAAGAAAAAGAATCTATTTGGAGTCTGAATGAGCCAGTTTAGCAGCCTACATTATTAACAAAAAGGGATAACTAACAAGCTCTATAGTTAGTGTTGTGCATTTATATGTTCACTTAAAGGCATACTTTTCACTTCTTACTGCCAGTTTAAAATAACCTTCCAATAAAGCAATAACTGTGGCTACCTTACACTAAAAATTTATCTCATAATATGAATATACTCTATGACACAAAATTAATGATTCTATAAATTTATAGTTACATAATTTAAAATAGTTTAAAAATTTTCAGTCCCTTGTTTTAAACTAGTAATTTCCACTTTATGCTATCAAATAAATTTACTTTCTATTCATCATTATTTCCTGAAATGTTCTCCTTATGACAGTTCTTTGCACCTAAGTTCAAGGAAAGGTATCTTCTAATGTGTACTGCCTTAGAGTAATTCTATGATGTTTCTGATGACTACTCTGAAGAAGCTTCTTGGTGTGGTACTAGGGACTGAGCACAGGGCCTTCACACAGATATATCCCAAATCCTTTCAAGTTTAATATAATTTATGTACACACACTCCTTCATATATATATATTTGTGATACTAGAAATTGAACCCCCAATGCTGGGCTCAAACTTGTGATCCTCCTGCCTCAGCTTCCCACTGAGCTGGGATTACAGGTGTGCACCATTAAACCTGGTACTCTGAAGAACTTAAATACAAGTTCCATATAGGCCTCTGCACTGCCCCTTGTTCTTATTCTAGCAATTTAGTTTACAGAATTAAAATAAGAAAATGATTGGTTGGAATAATTCATATGGCTAGATAACCATTTCTATTTTATCCCATGTTGATCTTCTTCCCAACGTAAGAACAAACGAGCCCTAGTGTGCAAACATCACTGACCATGTCGACCACGATACAAGAAACCCGATGTCAGAAGAAATCAGTCTGAATGTAGTCGGGATCATTCGATTTACATAGAAATGACCTTTTAAACACGATGCTTTGGCATCACGCAACACTGTGACAGAGACTGCTTCGTCATACCGAGAGCGTTGAACGTGGCAATGTGCTCCCACATGTCATCGTGCCCGCGCGAGTGTGGCTGCCACAGCAGCGCATCAACATCGTGGCGCAAACAGAAGCAGGGCATTTCTTTCGGATCCGCTACCACAGAGAAAAGGTACTGGTTGCCTCCAAGATTCACCTAGAAAGAGACAAAAAACTAATTTACTCCACAACAAAATTAGTAACAACAACAAAAACTCACTCGCAGCACTGCCAGCAGCTATTCTAAACATTTAAAAAACGTGTTCTGATTTAGTCTCCGCAGCGTTCCTGGAAGAACTATGCTACTGCTACCCTCAGTTTAGAGCTGAGGGAGCTGGCGCACAGCCCATTTCACGGGCCGAGGTCAGCCTGCTCACAAGTTAGGGAGACGAAATCTGGACTGAGAGTCTATGTTCCTGTTCACTGTGGTACCTACTTTCAACTGACAGGAGCCAGTTTAGAACATGATAGATACAAAGCATCAGTTTAATAAGCTGAACAGCTTTCCACCACAGAACACAAACATAACATTTACTAGCCAGCTATTAAAACTGCTGAGCACATTCTATATGCCAGGCATGCTACAAATATTAATCTTCTCAACAATCCATGAGCCTGCTACTGTCTTCATTTCACAGATAAAAGGACAGTCTTAGAGAGCTTAGTAACTTGTAGGCTACAGAGAAATATCACAATACCGGGGTTCAAACAGATCTAATTACAAATTACTTCAGTGTACTACTTCATTAAGATATTCATGTCAGTAGTATTATGTTAATTGTTATTGCAATACTGATGCCTAAAGGAATTCATTTTAATACAAAATAGTCAAATTAAGATTCATAGTAGGATTCTGGCTATAGAAAAACATTCAGTGAAGACAGGCTGCAATGATATTTTTCACTAGAAATGTTATGCTCAAAGTTAAAACATCAGACTATACACACCAACCAAAATCACATCAAATGTAGACAATATGGAACATCCATTGTACTTGATAAATACGGAACTGATTATGTAAGTTTTAGAGAAGAGTAAGGATAAAGTGTTGTTTAAATAAGAAGTGGGGATCTGACCTGTCTTCCACTGGAAAGCTGTGAAATGGTCTCCAGCAAGCAGATTTATTGGTACAACTCTGCCAACCCAGGCTGCTGGTCAGAGAGAACCCAAACACAGCAACCCAGTTTATGTTTCCGAAGTAACGCCTAAAAGGGGACTTCCGGGGACGGCTTGTGCCTGCCTTCTACACAAGGGATAATTAGAGACTAGATTCCAGGGAGATAGCAGATCTTAATGATGTGGGGTAAAAAACAACGGATGGGATCACACAGTTTTTAATTTACAAGAAACTATAAAACAATAACTATTTACAAATGTAAATTAATAAGAAAAAACTGGTACTATTTCCACTTCTGAGATTATCAATTTGATCTTTAGCTATGATGCATAATTAATATAAAAACTTCACTCATCAGTCTAACAGTGGATACATATGAATGTATCAAGTAACAAATATATCAGGAAATAAAAAGTACTACACAGAAAAGAGCTGGTGATAAGATAATGTTCTATTTCATACAGGTCAGTAGGGAATGGAAGATAGTATGTTAACAAAGATGAATAAAGTAAGGGAACAGAAACAAAAGGGCCTTTCTCAAGAGAGAGAGAGAGAATAACAAATGCAAACGTTCTAAAGAAAAGCATATTTATAATGTGGTGGACTAGCATAAAGGCCAGTGCACACTCATAGCTTAAGAAAAGCTAGAGAAAAAACGGCAAATGAAAGACTATTAGGATGGACACCAATGTCTTTTAAACTACGACTCCCAACAATGTGAAATCAAGTTAGTAAATAAAAAGCAGAATTTTCAAGCAGGAAAATTCTAGCTCACTGGTAAAATGCTTTCCTAGCATTGTGAGATCCCAGGACAACAGGGAAGGAAAACAAAAATAAAAACAACTCCAGAATTTTCATTTCACTGTATTAAAAAGAATACAGACTACTAGTATACTTCTCACATAAGTGTAGTACTACTGTTTAGTGAAATTTCATCAGATGTATGATTATATGTTTGTGTGTAGGTGTACTGATCTAAGCTTAAAATGTATCACATACAATGATTTGCAGGAAGCTTGAAGGGGCCTTATAAACACTGGACATTATTCCTAGTATACCATGACACAGTCACTGTAGGAAGGGCAGGAACAGGAAAATGATACCATCTACTAAACTCCTTTTAAAGGGTTATTTTCATCTTTACAGAGTTCAAATGGGAAGATGATAACTTTATAGTAGAGACATGTTATAGCTATCATGCAATCATATTTAATACCATGAAAGCAAAAAAAATGGCACCAAGTTCCTCCTAAAGCAACTCACTAGAAAAGAAACATGACTTACACAGGCAGGCAGCTCCCAGACACGGACAGGAGGAGGAAGCACGGCAGGTGAGTTAAAGGAAGAGGCAGTGCACCTTTGGTAGACAGTAGTCTGTTCCGAGTCTGCAGTCTCCTGCATTTTCTGAACTAGGCAACTTGTACCTCTCAGGTTCTCTGTATGTGCCCAATTATGATGTAGGGGCTGCTCATGCATAAGGCAAGGCCCTGGGCCCCAGGCCGCAGGTCAACTAATGTTGACTCTGCATACATCTACACTGCAGATTTTAACACCCCAACGCCTTGACTATCATGGTTTTCCCAATTAGGTCATGTAAGTTCCAAAGCTCCTCCTGCCAGACAGTACTTGGAAGAAAGACTCATTAGTTCTCACCCATTATCATTCCCTAATACCTCAGAGAAACCAATCCTGACCTTGCTACAGCTGTCATTTCTGGATTCTGTCCACGCTGCATTTTACACAGGTTCTGCCCACCTGGATCTCTCCCAAATATACTATCCTCTCCAATAAAAGTTAGCTTTGCTTAAGAGTATACTTTGTCATACTATAAAAAGCTTGCAAAAATTCTATTTTCTGACTAAGTCTTTTCTGTGCAGCACTTCACAGATCTTCTTAGGGAGGATCCAACATTTGTCAAGGACCAGATCATCACCAAGGCCAGGACAACCCCAAATTCTGGTAAACAATATTCCTGACAAAAGTGCACTGAATTTATTGAAAAAAATATAGACAGTGTATAAAGGGTACAACATAAAGCAGTGTAAAAAGTTGTTTCAAGTAAAAGGAAACAAAAGGGTCAAATCAGATGCAATATGAAATATAGGATGAGCTAAGAAATCATGAAAAAACAAAACAAAAACTGCTATAAAGCACATTATTTGACCATCTGATAAAATTTGAATATAAACTCTATATAGATAAAAGTATCCTATCTACATTGAATTTCCTTAATTATATATAAAAAGAAACTTTTTTAGCATATACATAAGGATAAAGTGATATATTCATGCTTAAATACTTTTGCAAAAATAGGAAAAAAAAGAGAAAAATATGTAGCAAAATGTACTGCTAAAAACAACTGCTAAAAATCTACATAAAGGTTATTGTGGACTCATTTGTGTTCCTATAAAATCCCTATGTGAAAGTTCTAAGCCCTAGCATTTCAGAATGTGATTATATAGAAGGGACCCTTCCAAAGGTAGTTACATTAAAACCAAGTCTAAGGTGGGTGCCAATCCTGTACAATTGTTGTCCCTCATAAAAAGGGAATAAGATGCAGAAACACAAAGAAGAAAAAAATTGGCATGAAAGATACAAGGTGAAGACAGTCATCAATAAATCAAAGAGAGAGACTTCAGAAGGAATCAAACCTGCCAACACTTTGAGCTCAAGACTCACAGCATCTGAAACTATGAGAAAACTTACCTTTCTGTGGTTTAAGCCACCAGTGTGATACTTTTCTTTGGCAGCTCTAGCAAGTAAATTCAGATTTACAGGACTTTGATGTGTTATTTTAAAACTTTAGTTACATTGGAATTTTTTTCAAAGTAGTAAGTTAAAATTTTTAAAGCAATTATGATCGTTACTGATTGTAAAACTGGCTTATGAAAATCAACTTCCAATTTACTCTGTAAGAGGGGATAATATAATGAAAACTTCTTAGAGTGAACCATAAGAATTAAATGCAGCAATTGTGTAAATGCTAATGTGCTACATGAATGATTATGATTAATAGGCGAATTACTCCTAAGATGCATTCATGAGAAACTAGCTAGTTAGAGGTTAGGTTTAACACTGGATTTTACAGAATAATTTGATGTATCACTTAAGTCTATAGTAACAGAAACGGTTTAAGATTGACATTGAATATACATCACTATCTTCGTGTTACCTGTTGGACACTGCCTTTAGAGAGAGAACATGGTGAATCCTACCCTGCACTAACAATGCAAGCTAAACAAATGTTATTTAACAATTAGTCTTGTTTTCTAATGATGCGTTAACCATCTTTTATTAGCTCCACAGCAGGTACCATTGGGGCAATCAGTTATGCTTGGAGGAAGGAGTTGCCACTCCTTTAAATGATTATTAAATTCCTGTGAAGTTTACTTTTTGTTGTTGTTTGACAAAGAAGGCCTTCTGGTAAAACTCATGGGGAATCAGCCTACTCATTCTGACTCACTCTTTTAGGTGACCTAGAGTAAATTCGCTCCAGTCCACTATTACTTTGAAAATGTGATACAGGACTTTGAACTGAGCATACTCAGGAATGTACCTACCTCTAATGTGCTGAGTATAAGTTTCTCTAATAAAGTCTCTGTTTTCGTCTGGGAGGCACTGTTTTGAAATTCACCTCCAGTATACACCTTACTTACTACAATTAAAGAACTGTCTTGGGCCAGGGATTTAGCTCAGTAGCGTTAGCGCCTGCTTGGCAAGCCCAAGGTCATGAGTTTAATCCCCGGTATCAAAACCAAAAAAAAAAAAAAAACAAAAACTGTCTTCTCTCTTAGCTCCTGGTGGTTCTTACTGGCTTTGCATTCACCAAAGGGTAAATCCATTGCTTTTAGTTATACATCATTATCTGCAGAATTCAATGCTATCTAAAATCACATGTATGACTTGCATCATACACAAAGTATTTCAATACTTCCCCACTGATGAACGTGATGCTAACCAATACTCCACTAATGATAATGTCTTACCCTCCCCTCTCTCCCATCTGTATTTCACATGTTCTTTGGTATTGTAAGTATGTGTGACACACATCTTCCTAGCCTAGACAGGAGTCATGTTTCCTGCTCAAAATAGAGCAAAACAAAGGACTACGAAATCCATTAGGACCTGCCTCTGGCATAATGGTATAGAAGCAAAGGAGGAACAACTACAAAAGACTAAGAGAAAGTCTGCCAAAAAGAAAAAGAAAACAGACACCAAAGTATCTCTGCCTCAAATCTATAAACCAAAATCTGAAAAGATTAACAAATCTTAAAATTAATAAACAGATCAGGAATTCACATCAGAGAAAGCTCATGTGAAAAACCCTAATACAGTGGTGATGAACCTATGGCAAGTCATGATGCTTTTCTTTTATAACAAAAGATGTAATGTAGAATTGTTTTTTCTACACTAACACCTCAGTATTCAGGTTTAATTGCAGTGCTGGCACTCTGTCCCTAAAAGGTTCACCATCACTGACCTAATACATCTTCAGCATAAGTTCAAAATATTAAAAAAAAAAGTGTATCCATTAAAACTAAACTTGAAATGGTGAAACTAAAATAGGTAAGAATGAATCTGATCATTAAATATGGGGGGGGGACAAGTGTTGGCAGGACCTTGGGGTTTACCCTTTCTACAAATAACAAAAGGCAAATGGAGAGATAAGCTACAAAGAATATAAACTGTCAGAGGCAAGAAGCCAAAACTTCCTGGTTTTGAAGATTTAAAACTTTCAAATGGCAGGTGATGACATAATTGAGAAACAGTTTCTTAGCCAAGTACACAGCCAGACGACTCTCAGGAAACACACAGGGAAAAGTGAAAGCAAGAAAGTATCTGTAAAGGAGCCCGGAAATTTCATTCCAAACCATGGCCTCTGGACACACTGATTATTTTAAATTAAAGGTCTCTAAAAGTCAGCAGGTCTGATGAGGGCTTCACTGTCGTATGTCCTAGTCTCCCTAAAGACTATTCCCATTTCAAAAACAGAACTGCTTCCCATCTCCATCCTGGAATCTCATTACCTACAGCAGGAAAAAAAAAAAAAAAAAAAAAAAAAAAAAAACCACAGGACAGACTTTTACAAGAAAATACCTGTTCTTAGGTACATTTAAGTTCCAGAGAATCATTTTCAAAGTTAAATTGTTTGTCTCTGAGATCCACCATTTCCCTAACAATCTTTTTTTTTTTTTAAATTGGTACTGGGGATCGAACTCATGACCATGTGCTTGCAAGGCAGGCACTTATGCCACTGAGCTAAATCCCCGGCTCATAACAATCATTTTTGAGCCCTCTACACTTCCAGTTGTCCCAATCCTATAGAAAAGGGGCAAGTTTCCGAACTTTCCTGGGCTAGTGAGTAATATTACACAATTGTCTACGTGTACATATTAAATTCTCATACCTTTTCTCCTATTTCACTTATTAACAGTTCAGTCTGACCAATTTCCAAATGTTTGGAGAATAGAAAGGGAGAGAATTCTTTTTGACCCACAGACTATAAAACTCAAGGTATAAAAACAAGTAACAGACAAGACTTGTGCAAGATTAGTGAAGTGTAAGCTTCACTAAGTGTAACAGGATTTAGAGGCTTGTCTTGCAGACACCCAGGATGAAGCTTACTTCCTCTGCCTTCATTTTTATCTCTCTACTTTATTACCTTAAAACTTGGGTCAATCTCAGATCAGCTTTGCCCTGCCACATTAACCACTTTAGGAGTACCTGCTTAAATACTAATACAAGGTGCATTATCCCTAAATTTACTTAACTATCTCCTCCCCTTCAAGACTGAAAGAGTAACTGAGGCATTTTCAAGATTTACAGGGACACCAATTTCCAAATTTTAACCCAAACAGTCAATCATTCAGGAAAGTTTGTATTTTGAGAAATCTATCATTTAAAATACAATGTTCTGACCTTTTTTACAGTATTTTTTTCTAAAACTAAGAGACATACAGTATATTGACCTTTCCACATAATTTCAAATTATCCAAAGTTATAAAAGTGACACCAAGAGAAGAGAATGGAATAAATATTGCAAAAACAGTAAGATTTAAGATACAAATTCTCCATAAAACATATAGCGTAGTTCATAAACTAATGGACTACTGAAACATCTAAAATGTCAGTCTCCTTGAACCCTTCCTCTAATGACAAATCAACTGGTACCCTCTTGGATATATGAAGAAATTATTTAAAGGTAAACTACATTTGATCAAGTTGATCTTGACTTTTACATAATATTCTATATAAATCAAAATACTTATTTGAGGTATTACATTTTATTTCTTCTACTATTCTTATGGGTGAATAGCAATGTTTATGCATTAATTCACTAAATTTATAAAACCTTCTAACAGAAAAATCAAGGAGCTTATATTGTAAATTTTGTTCTTAAATTTAATCCAACTAAAACAAAAATAATCTTTATTTTTCATTACAAACTAATTAGGTTTCAACCAGCAATTATACATTGCACTATTATTTAAAAGTAAAAAGCAAGCTGGGTGTGGTGGTGCAGACTTGTAATCCCAGCACTCTGGGAGGCTGAGACAGGTGACTTGGAGCCCAGCATGGGCAACGCAGGAACTTAGCGAGGTCTTCTCTCACAATGACAACTAAGGAGGAAGTGGAGTTAGGGAACGTAACTCAGTGAGAAGACCCTGTGTTCCCCAGTATTGTTTAAAAAAAAAAAAAAGTTAGGAACTATGTACAGAATCCTGAAAATGTTTTGTTAAGTACTGTCTCTTAAGAGTTATGGTATAATGAAGGACTGTCTGTATCATTTCCTTTTTGAGGACAAAACCTGCCTAACACATAAGTTTATCACTCATATTTGTTAGAAACATACTTTATTCAGTAGGGACTCACTACACTGGCTTAGGACCCTCAACTTCTGATTCAGGTACTAGTGTTTAGGGAAGATCATGGCAAGGCACGTGGGAAGCCACACATCTGGTTTATGAGAGGTCTCGCCTAAACCTCTCCATCTTAGCTTGGCCTAATACCTACATGGGCATGAAACACGGTTCTATAAAGCCAGAGTGTCTTCAAAGTTAGGAGGGTTATCTCTGCTTATGATACTTCATCTCTACTCTTAATGTTTCTGTCTGTGACACTGAGAAGATCAATGGCTACGATGGTCCAGCTTTCATAAATCCCTGGGGAGTGAAGCAATACCCGGCTGGCAAATAAGAGGGAAAGTCTGGGTATATTCTGCACAGTTGTGTGACTCTTACTTCTAAGGGATTATAGGTTTCAGGGCACAACAGATCTTGATTGTCCCTCCAGGGTCAGTCAGACCTTATTAGCCCTGCCTGTGACTATGGTTAAAACTATGAATTGCAGGGTGTAGTAAGTAGACCCCCCAAGCCTTCATACTGTAATCTAACAGTAATAAAGGTTCAATTTTGGTCCTCTGTCACTCCCTAGTTTCAATTCATATGCTCAAATAGAAAATGAAGGGAAATCACTAACTGGGGATTCTCTTAAGTGACTGATATTAAACTACTGATCAACACTACTTAGTAGTACTAAGATAAAATGAAATTCTCAGAAAGGATAAATTTAAAAAATAGCATGTTATTGAATTATTGTGTTGCATGCCTTCATTTTATTAAAACTATCCTCCCAGCATCACTGAAATCACAACATTTTTTAGTTCATACCCAGATATGTGTACATATGAATAAGTTATTTAGTCATATATGGGTCCACATTTTATAACTATAAAATATATCATGACTGTATTACTACCGTAATGGTTAAACATATTATCACCTTATACTTTTTTTGGTCTACCTGAATTTTATGTGGTATTTGAAAATACCAAACTTTCTTAAGAGTTAGTTTTTTAAGTTATTTTTTGGTAGTGTGTATTCTTCTCACAAAGACATCTGATAATAAACTCACTGTATCACAAGCTCTGCAATATGAAAATTTTGAAATATATATCACAATTGTTGAATTCTTAAAAACACAGAAGTTTAGAATAACTAAGAACAAGTGCCTTCCCTGTAAGTCAGGAAGAAAACAGTACTCCAAAGTTATAGCTCCTGGACTACAACTTTAGAAAGACTGATAAGATTCTTCATTACAAAATAAATAATGTTGAGTCAGTTAGATTAAGTCTTCAATCAGTCACTTTTGGGAGTAATTCTCTATAAAATTGAACCCTAGACATTACTGAGATACTCAGTTATGTGATAGTTCTTTATTTGCTCATAATTAAAGGAATCATTTATGGAATAAGTCAAAACTGATGAAACCTAAATTGCTTTGATGATCTGGGTTTGGGTAGGTGCCTTGATTAGTTAGGTAAGACAACCTTCCTAAAAACACTTACTCTTCAAATAGAAGTATGATTCAAAGTCAGAAGGGGAGAGTGAAAGGTACAGGTAAATTTCCAGAGATCCGCAATGGAACTAAAACAACTTAAAAACAATATGATTTTTACCAAGAGATAAGTCTAAAAGTATATTAAAACAATGAAACTATTGGAGACATGGTATGCATAAGATGTTGTGTACATATTTTATTTTTTTTTGAACTTCTTGGTTTTATAGGTTTGTGAGGAGAGAAGACATAAAAATTAATTACAAGAGCAAGGACTTAATTTTGGTACAGCTTTGCCTACTCACTGGTCCTATGTCATTTGCCTTCATCTGTCTACGTAAGAAAAATCTAGAAATGCTCATTTTAAGACTCTTTTGAGTACTTTGAACATTATTCCCAATCATTAGTTACAGAAAGCTAATAAGTATCCAAAAAAGGGTAGGAAGGAATAGTGAATGAAAGGAAAGGAGATTTCCTTTAAATTGAGCTTAAGTTGCTATGATTTCCTCATGTTGTTGAGCTGGAACTCAGATCTGGTAAATCAAATGAGCTTTAATTTTGATTCTATGAATTGTTGGAATACACTTCTCCTTAATCCTCTCAAGACAAAGAAAGACACTAGACCAAACATAGTAACAATTTTCAAAATTTTCTTGAAGACAAATGCTTTAAACCCTTTACCAAAGAACTAAGAGATCTAAAAACAGAGTAACAAAAGACCAAATTATTCTCTCTACTGTCTTCCTGGAACTGAATCACCTAAGGTCTCATCAGTTCTGGTTTTAGTAAATTAATCTCTACCTGCATAACTCCAAGTTAGCCACTGATTTGCTGTGGAGATCTTTCTCATGGAAACAACTTTATGAAACATTTGTGTGGGTATGCAGTATTAAATAATGACTACAAATTCCCCTAAGCAAAGAGTATCTCATAACAGTCTAAATTTAAAAATCCAAACTTACTCAGATGGGAACCAACCCTGGAATGCAGCATTTGAACCAAATCTTCAGGTAATGCTATTTGTTATCGATGAATACTTCATGAAGCTTTTAAACAGAATGTAGCTTGAGGAATAAAATTTATATACTCAGGAAAATCCAAAGAGAGAAGGAAAAAAATCTCAGATTATTTAAAAAGTTGAATAGAAATATTCCAAGATAGGAAAAAATTAAATCAGTTTCTCAAGTATTAAACAAGTTACATAAACCACTAAAAAAACATACTAAGGCAAATAAATGAAAAAATTGTTCACAAAAGAAGCATAATATATAATATTATATATTATATATACAATAAGTGAGAGACCTTTTTTTTAAAAGATGAAAGCAAGGTCCTGTTTCTTGTACACTTAGTAAAGATTAAAAAGAAAAGTGAAAGCTTAGGTAAAGATACAGTAAAGCAAGCAACAAATACAAATATCATGAGAATAAAGTAGAAACCAGTTTGTCAGAGGTGGTTTAGTCTATGACTCAATAACCTGACTTCTGTTAGCTTTTTATTAGATAAATATACAATATAAGAAACATTTCATAGAAAAAGGAAAACAATTTAAAAATAGCAACAGGATAGTTTAAAGTTATTGAAGAAGTATACTATAATGTCTGGAACAATCACTACAAACATATATACCCCCAAGAACAACGTCATAGTATTATCCAACCATTTAATCAAGAGCTTTTTAAAAGTAGAAATATTTATGTCTTAATCTTCTATGTAAAAGGCAGACATGAAGATATTATACTTACAGAATATACATTAAAAATCGGCACAGAAAGAAAAAAGCAATTACAAAATACTAAATACACAGCAGTACCTAAAGTGTAAAACACTGTTTTACTTGGCCTCATATGACTTTATGGATTTATGAGGATTTTTATTAGTCAGTATCTGTCAATCAAGCTATTCTTTGCAAAATATACGTAGGATTTGTAAGTATCATCTAAATGACTTCTAATCATTCACAAATTTTTAGAATGTTATTCTTTGGAACTTACCACATGAGTAGTTTTTAACGTACTGCCATCAAATCTGCATAAACTGGAGCTCTCTTCAAAGAAAATGTCACATTCTTCTAACTCTTGAGCATTACAAGGAGGCTTTTCTTTATCTGGGTTTGGATTCTTAAACCAGAAAATAAAATAAGTAAATAAGTAAAACAATGATAGGGAAATGGGTTTACTTGGAAATGTTACAATTATAGCAATAATTAAAAACCATGATCAGTGAAAAAAGAGAAATAGCAGAAAAGGACATTAAAACACCCACTATGCACATGTATATTCTATACACTCAAAGATGTAAAGGTAAATGAACACAAATGTTGAGACAGAATATACAAAACCCATGGAACTGACAGCAGATTAGAAGTAAAGACCGGTGATTCTGAAATGCAGCAAGAGACCATCTAAAATGAAGCATGAAGACAAAAACAAAAACAAACAAAACAAAAACCAAGAGAACTGAAAAAAAAAATGGAAATATCCCAAATTTTTCAAATGTTATTAAAAACTATAATCATGTAAGTTCAAGAATATCAGAGAACATTTAGCATAATAGTCACAATGGGGGCCATAATCCCTATGTCTTGCTGCCTGACCGCTAACCCACTGGTAGTCCTTGTATGACTGTCCCACCAGGCAGCTTTTTATTAATTTTGTTAGTGAAAATACTGATAAAAGTGATTAGATCCATTTGTACTGCTACTGGTACAGGCAGCCCAACAGAACAGCCATGAATATATCACCTGTGGTTTAAGCTAGTGGGAATGTGTTACCAAAAAAAAGAAAAAGATCAAAGATGACAAATCACAATGAGATTGCTGAAAAGTAGTAACAGAAAATCCTAACAGAAATCAGAGGAGAAAAAAGTATATTACATAGGATAAAACAGAGATACAAAAGACAGCTGACTTCTCATTATAAATGATGGAAGCTAAAATATGATGGAGCATTTTTGAAGTTCTAAAAGGAGAAAAACCCCTGTTAAAAATAGAATTATATATGTAACAAAAATAGCTTTAAAAAAAAGACAAGCTAAATGTTCTGGTTTTTGTGGTCCAAAGTACTCAATTCCGGTACTTGTACACACTAGCCAAGCACTCTGCCACTGAAAATTCAATATCACTGAATAATATTTTGTAAAATTCTGAGACAGTGTCTCTCTAAATTGCCCAGGCTTTCCTTGAATTTGAAATCCTTGGATCCCAGCCTCCCCAGTGGCTGAGATTTCAGGTATGTGGCACCAGCCCCAGCCAACATAAGTATTTCTGCAGACAATCAAAAGCTAACAGAATTTGTCAATTCTATGAGTGATGCTAATGCTATTTTTTTCAGGGAAGAAAAAAACAGTTAAAATTTATACCAACAACAACAACAACAACAACAAAAACCAATGTAAAAGACAGGTAATGGCAGGTATGGAGGTAAATGAGACTTTTTCCCTCATTTTTAATCTCTTCAACAAAGAACTGGATAAGTCTGAAATATATTTTAGGAGGTTTTTATAACATGGAAATAAAATGTATGCAAACAGTAACACAAAGGATGGAAGGATGGAAGAAGAGAAATACAAAGTTCTTAAGTTATAAGTAATGTGACATAATATTCTTTTAAAATAAATGGTGATAAAGTTGTTTACACTAATCCACACACAACTGTGCACCCAAACAAAAACACAGAAGTATGGCTAATCATAAACCAAAAACAGAGATAAATCAAATCCCAAAAGTCACTGTAGTATGTACCCTTGCCTGAATGTAAGAATCTCTTCCCGGTTTTATATCCTTCTAAAAGTAACAATATCAAAATTAATAAGACAATAAATTATCCATATAATTGTGTAACAGAATTCTATGACTGATCAAATATGCACATTTAGTCTGCCAAAATAAGTACACTGCTGAGAATTTAATGAAGTGACATGAGAGATCCTGTAAAACTAAATGGAGGAGGCTGGACGTGGTGATATATGTCTGCAATCCCAGCACTTGGGAGGCTGAGGCAGGAGGAGTGCCATGAGCTTGAGGCCAGCCTAGGCTGCACAGTGAGTTCAAGACCAGCCTGCACTATGTAGCAAGACCTTGTCTAAAATAATTAAAGAAATAACCTGAATGGATGAGAGTACACAGGAATCTATGACACACATGAAAAGTAGAGTATGAACAAGTAAAGAAAAAAAATCAGCCAAGTAAAAACTGAAACCCATGATCAAGTTAATCAGTTTGTAATGGAATTAATGTAGATTGAAAATTTGAAGTATATGATTGATTAGTTTAAAAATTTGGAGAATGCAATTGAAGCAGGGTTTTGAAGGAAATGTGTAACGTTTAATGTTCTTGATCAGCTTTCTGTTACTATAACAAATACCTCAGACAATCAATTCATTTAGTGAATTATTTTGGCTGTCAGTCTTAGGGGTTCCAGTCCATGATCGGTCGGCCCTGCTGCTTTGGGCCTATGGGAGTCAGTATAGCATAACAAGAGTGCACGGTGGAGCAGACAGGAAACAGAAGAGAAGGGCGAGGAGCCAGGGTCTTAGATCCCCTTGAGGACACGCCCATCAGCTAGACATCCTCCCAACAGCTGCACGCTAGAGGCCAGGCCTTTAACACGGAGGCCTCTGTGGGGGTATTCAAGATCTAAAATACAGCAGCTTTTATTAGAAAGAAAAGGTTAAAAATCAATCGTTTACATAATTACCTTGAAAAATATTAAAAGAAAAACAAATTCAAAGTACACAAATGAGAAAATTATTAATCCAATAACAGAAATGAAGAAAGTGAAAACTAAAAAATAAAGACAAATGGAAGTAGATACCCAAAATAAAGATGTCAAATTCATTGTTAAAAACCTTTCAAAAAAGAAAACTCCAAGTATAGATGGTTAAAATAATAAGGCAAATTATATATAATCTCTTCCAGAAGTAGAAGAGGGAATACTTGCCTAATTGTTTTAATTAGCATCAACAGACACCACAATCACTAAAAGACACAAAGAAACAAAACACTGTCCAATATTTCTCAGACAGATCTAAAAAATCCTTAACAAAATATGAGTAAATAGAACTGAGCAACATGTAAGCAAGTTACCGCAACATGACGAAGGAAAGCTTATCCCATAAATGTAGAAAATTCTAGTTATTCATGATAAAAATTCTCAGCACATTAGAAATAAAAGAAAATTTCCTAGAAGTATTAAATATGGTAAAAAAAATATCATATTTAACAATGAAATCTCTTTCCAAAGATGAAAAGCTAAGAATGCCTTATTTTACCAGTTTCACTATTCTATTTCAAAGTGGAACAGTGGTCCTAATGACCAAATGAAGGCACATTTAAAGATTAGAAAAATGCAAAATTGTCTTCAGCTGTAGATGACAAGATTCTATGTTTATCTTTTTAAAATGTAACAAAAACACTGATGTTCAGGTAAAAGTAACTTTTTCATAAAAACAAGTGTTTCTTTGAAACATTTATAAAGTAGTTTATAACTACTACTACTGTTATCATTATACTACTATTTTACTATATCTACTATTACTACTTTAAAGCAGTTTATAAAGTATTAGGAGAATAACCTATGACTTAAAAACAATTCTTTACTATCATTGTTAGTACATTCCCAGAGCCTGTCACAATAAAAACTTGCTGAATGAGTGAACATAGGGCAATGTAGCTTAAATGGCTTGTTATAAAATGAGGATGAATAAAGTTTTATAGTTTTATACATACAGAGATTTCTAAAATAGTCAATAGGTGCTGGCAAACACAAAACTTATTTTCTCTATTTTGGCCATGTTTTCCCTTTGTCAAAATTGTCCACTTTCAATACTGTAATCTTTCTTTTCTAATCACAGGATAATTGTTTAGTCTTCCTCACTACTATAATTCAAGTTGGCAATAAATCAGATATTTTACACATAATTACATACAATAATTTTTGGTAAATGAACATGTAACTGACACCCTGGAGCACAGATGCTATGTTTGCTCAAATTCTCAACACAATATTATAAAGTCATTAGCATGGTAACCTCTTCAATCTCACGGATGACTACTAGATGGTTATTAGAAGAAATTATCAATCAAAAATAACTATTTTACACAATGCACACATACATATATATTCTTGTGATATTCTACAATAACCTAGAAAATTTCAATTATAAGTAGATTACCCACATTGGAATGGTAATGTTATGATTTTTGACCCTGTTAGCATTGGTCAGGGAATATTAATTCTTTTAAAGGAGAACAGATATAAATAGAGATATATAAATACATACACAAACACATGCCCTACACAATAAACTCATATATATTCATATAGTGTAAGAAATAAACTAATAAATTCAAATAGGATAAGAAATTCACAGGTTGAACCTTTAAGCCGTACTAAAACATTAAGTCCTTTAAGAATATCAAAATAATGTTTAAAAAACATGTCATAATCCTCACGTAACATACTCTTGGATTCTTGGGAAGTTATACTACTATTGTAACTGCTTACCAGTTCTTCAGAGGTCAAATGCATCAAACTTTCAGCGATTGCAGCACATTGGGCTGGGTCTCTTATAAGTTCCCCTTGTTTATCATTGACTACTACCTCTGGCCATGGCAGCCCTTCATTCTTCTTAATCAAAGAAATCTCCAAGCTAAAAGTTTAAACAAGAAGGGTGACACTACATTAAGCAACTATATAAACTATGCAATCAATAAGAACCAGCAGATTCTACAGAAATTACCTTCCTCATATCCAGCAGATATTTTATCAAAAACCTTATCTTACATGTGACAGAATACTTAAAACT
Source organism: Dolichotis patagonum (assembly GCA_004027295.1). Classification (NCBI taxonomy): domain Eukaryota; kingdom Metazoa; phylum Chordata; class Mammalia; order Rodentia; family Caviidae; genus Dolichotis; species Dolichotis patagonum. The sequence continues at coordinate 158,067 of PVJX010001104.1, read as the reverse complement.
CCAAGATAAATAATTTAGATTTAATAAACAAATAGGAAAGTACTACTGGAAAGTATCATACCAAGTAGTTTGAAGAGAGAAGTGAGTATGAGGAAAGAACCCTCAGACAGTCTTACTGCAGTCCAGGTGTGAAGTGTATCACTAAGTGTAAGCAACAAAAATATAAGTAGCATGGATCTATGAGGCACTGAGACCCTGGGAGTAGGGGTCCTAAATCAAGGAAGGGCCAATAACTACAGGGTACTGCCTCTTGCTGTATAGAGCCAACAATTTATTTTCATGAACTAAAGCCATAATGTATCAGTAACAGAAACATCAGTCAGGCTAAATCAACAGAACTGTTAAGGTCTAAAATACAGATTTTAAAGAACTGAAAAGATATGTAAACATTAGGAAAAACGTAACTGGTAATAAAGATGCTAATGTAGCCTCTATTAAATTACTTAAAATCAAATTCTGTACAATTAAGTCATTAATAAAAAATTCCAAATGCGCTAAAAAGAGCCTGTCAGGAAATCCTGAGGTCAGTGATTGAAGTGGTAGGAAAAAGAAAGAAAGCTGAATCGAGGCAGACCACGGGCATGGAAGGCTGGTGACCTATGTTCCTTTGGAATTGGAGAAGAGACAAGTAAAATGCTTAACAAGCAGCCACTCCTTCAACAGACAGAGAAGTAGGACGGTGGGAGCTGTTAATAGCAAAGCAAGTGTTTCTATGTGCCATCTTTGTTACACGTGTGCCACACAAACCCACGCCCAGGAACACAACTGCAAGTAAACAACTGTAAGAATACAATAGCTATTATCGTAATTGCAAATAGAACACGCAAACTTACTGGCCACTCATTTTCAAAGCTGTAATTATCACTACCACACGAATTAACTACATCATTTCAAAATTTTTAAGGTACTTATCTTAAAGAGACTATACAAAATAATAGCTCTTTTATGTAATAGGAGTTCCTACTCTTAGCTCTGAAAATTACCACCACAATCAATAATGCTCAGATTGTTATATTTTCTCAGGAAAAGGCTAATCTTGGTGATGATGAAGGTAACAATAAAAATAATGAAGCTTCCACTACCCTAATGCTTACCATATGACAGATGGTGTCTTAAGAATTTAACATGTTTTAACTCATTCATTGCTTACCACAAACAAAGTAGGTACTATTATCATACTCATTTTACAAGTAAGAAAAAAAGCACTGAGAGTTTAAGTAATTTGCAAAGGTCACAAGCCAGTAAAGCAGTCTGGCTCCAGGTCCATGTTCATCACTACTGCACTATTCTGCCTCTCTGAAAAAATATACATAAATGACTTTTAAAGAACTTTTATCCAGTGGCCAGATATACAAACATGTTCTTAGCTGCTAATTAAAGAGGTCTGAAAGAGTTCATACAATCTTAGCTATAAAGAGTTTCTGTGGCCTATTGCTGACTTGCACACCTAGACAATGCATCCCTTTTAGCCTGGCTGCATTTCCACATTTTAAAACTAGTACTATATCTTGCTAGTTTAACAAATCTCCAAGTGAGAAAGAATACCAACTGTTCGAAAATTGGGTATGAACAATTTAATCAAGTACAAAAATTATGTGTTTTTAAACTGAGATACCACCTACACATCATAGTAGTTAACTTTTGTAACACAAAATAGTGTTTAAACATCTCTATGTACTGGAAAAACAAGACTGGTCTATGTTCATGTATTTAATACTAAAACTAATTTGTATGAAGTCTGGCTATTCTCCTTGACTTCTGCTGGGTTGCTGCTTGATGATTTACATTTAATAGCATGTTCTAGTTGGTTTGCTAATTTACAAATGCTCTCCTGAAACCCCTCATATTCACACACACATGATGAATAGAATATGTGAAGACATAAAATATTTGTAAAGAACCTTTCAGGTAATTATTTTCAATGTACTAAAAAAATGTAACCAAGTCACCGAACATCTCTATTAAGAAAATGAATTTAGGATATCTGTTTCTAAAATTAAAAATTTTCTTTAAACTGTTTCTGTTTTTTGTTTTGTTTTGTTTTGTTTTTAGAATCCCATGATTTATACTATTAGACTCACATGGGTCATATACTTCTAGTCAAGAATTATATGTATTGCTTCATGGAGTATCCAACCTATAGAGAATTATAGAAAACAAGTTGAAAGAGCATTAAAAAATGAAGTGAAGTTGTTGGGACCTTTTCTTGAAATATTTCACAGAAATCCTTTTAGTTAGAGGGAAGTATATAACCTGTATTACAACACATGTTGAGTTTTTACACCACATATCCTCAATATGTATTTGACAAAAACAAGCTGTATTGATATTGATGGTTTTGTTAATTTAAAAACCACTACTTTTAGAAACAGATAATCACAGCCAAGATAGTGCTAAAAATGATTTTTAGAAACTTCAGAATGGATTGAGCAGAAGATTTTCCATCACCTACCAGTACAATCTTTTGTGGAAGATATTTTGATGTCTTTCTGCTTTACTAGTAAAGTTGTGTCTTTCTCTCTTCAGAGCTACAGGTTTTTTATAGGGAACCAAAAATTAGTGCTGAATTAAGTGGCATTTAATGTTCAGAAGTCATTCTGACATGTGAATTTACACAGGTGCCAAAGTAATAAGCAGATGGGAAGTTTTTCCATAAACAAACAGGGGTGTCATATTAAAGCTACTTTCAAAAAACAGTAAACACAGATTCCATGTACTAAATGGAAACAAAGTGTTAAGTTCTATGTTTAGAACATCTAATTAACTGAAATTCATTGTTGGCTCACCTATGATCTGACAGCATGTTGAGGTGAGAAAATGTTCTCAAACTACAATGCAATGCAATGGGGGGGGGATTATAAGTACAAATGCCAGGTTTTTTTTAGATCATTTCTATAATATTTTATAGGTTCACTTTGCCTGAAAGAGTTTAAACTGAAGGAGCCTTTCCTGTTTTGGAAGTTTTACAGCTTGACTGACAGATTTTGCCATGGTAGGGCCTGAGCCTATAACCTCTCCCTGAGCTATACACCCAGACCCTTCCTACTTTGGACAGGGTTTTGCTAAAGGGTCCAGGCTTGGCTTGATCTTGCAGTCCTCCAGCCTCAGCCTTCTGAACAGCTGGGATTACAGGTATGCATGAATGTGCCCAGCCTGCAGTTGACTTTAATTCTGGCTATTGTCTGGAAAAGATGGACTGTGTGTAGAGATATGAAGCAGTATTCCCAAAATACAGTTGTTCATTGTGTATTAAAAATGTCACTGCTTTTTCCTACACCATTTATATACATGTGGTGATGCTAATGCTAAACTATAATACTCAGAAATTAAAATGAGATCCTATAATTCAAACAAAAACGAGAATTACACCTTACGTAGAAATCTTCAATTTACCTCTCATGCAACATTAATCTAAATTAAAAGATTTAGGTTGTGCTTTGAATTAACCAAATACTCATTTTTGCTCAATGTCACCATTTAAAAACTTAAGTGCCTAATATAATTCATTAACTTATTTACAAACTCAATAATTAAGATTTAATCTATAATGAAATTAACTTAATGAGTCCAAATGATTAATAAGTGAAATACATGGACAAGATATGTGTAAAGAAGATGGTAGCAGGGGTAGACACAATTGAAGTTCCATGAAAAGCTTTGCCAATTTATTTAAAATATATTTTTATTTCTTTTACTGAAGTTAAATTATAAACAAAATTCAAAAATGTTATGTGGTCTTCTGAGTTTAATAAATGTTCACCTATGTAATGTAATGAAGACACTGAACATTTCCACCATCCAGGAACTTTCCTTATGATTAATGATAACTTGTCATGTGCCTGCTAGCCATTCATGCAATTTCTATTGTGCTATGCATATGAAAAGCATCTGACCATTTAAAAAATTAGATTTCCTTTTTTATGGGTTTGTGATGCAAGTGCTCTGTTTAATAAGAATACCATGAATACTTTTTCCAGTCCATGTCTTACTTTTTGCATTCTTAATTTATCTTTAGAAAGGCTGAAATTTTTAATTTTGATATGCAAAATATTAATGGATAAAATCCAACTCATATATTTTTTGTGTGTGTCCTAAGAGACACAATTCATAAAAGAAATATAAATGGCCAATTTATGTAAGAAACAAATTAATTTGACCTAATTAAAATATATCAGAATATTATATTAGAATATGTTAATTATGTTATTTTCGGGAACTTGTCCTTCATATGTATTTCTACACATGTAAAGTCACACATATATAGTTATTCACTGTAGCAAAAGACTGCAAATAATCTAAATGTAAAGCAATGGAGAACCAGTTTTTTAAATGATAGTACAATCAATAGTAAAATATAACAAAGCTATAAAATGAGACTTAAAACGTGTTACATATTCTTAATAGAAAGATCTTGAGATTTATTGTTGAAAATGAACAAAAGCAAGATGCACAAATGATGTGTGTCAAAATAAATGGAGAAAAATATACATGTTACTGAGATACACAAAATATCTCTGGAAGGAAACTAAACAATAGCTGTACCAAGTAGGAGAATGTGTGACTGGCAGGCCTGCATTAAAAGAAGCCCTCTCAATCTATCTTGTTTCATATAGTGTATTTTAAATTTTAATGAACAGTAATGGTGTTATTTAGCAAGAAAATTAAACTAAAAAGATTTATTTCTATTACAAAACTGTGAAGCACAAATCAGAGTAGCTATTTTTATTTTCTGTTATTACCATATCCAGAGCTGGTAATAAAAAGCGCTGCTATACTATAACTGCAAGTAGTAACTATGCAGACTAGTCTCTATCCTTAACAGCTATATTCCTTGATGTAGTCACTTCAGTTTTAACCTGTCTTAAGAAAAATAAAAACTGATACAAATAGAAGTAGTATATTCACACTTAATGCACTTACTATACAAAGAAAGCAAAAATTTAAAAAGTAAAAAATAACAAAAGATAATTTCAAATATAAAACTATAAAAAATACCTATTATTCTCTTTAATTATCCATGTACTGCTTTCATGATCAATAGATGAATAGAGCTTTCCTTCCAAAACCTGGAGATTCTTCAGCACAACGTTGATGTGATCAGGTAAAAACTCTACCTGAATGTCCTCCTTGGTAATGTCTTCTGCAAGCTGTATTGTCACTGTCAAATCATCTTCAGTCTGCTGCCAGTAATACAAAGGTTCCACTGGGAAAGGAAAAATGCATTACATAATAATAAAAAATGAGACATAACAAAATTAGAGATTACGAATATAAAAAACACCTATCTAGAAGAATCTCGGCACACTTTTTAGTGATTATCTCTAAAAGAAATCCTAAGTAAACACACAGACCTCTGGGGAACTGTCAAAGAGTTGTACCAATTGTATTTGACATTCTCCTCTTCCAGGCTTTCCTAATGATGCAGAAGACAAGCACTCCTAAAATACACAGGGGGCAATCTTTGTTCCCATTGCTCTCTGCCTCCTCATATCCCTCCTCTCCTTTTCCCTCTTTCCCCTTCAGCACCCCACCAACACAGAGTAGATTCCTAGTTGAAAATACAAGATATGTCTCCATCATAACTTAGCAAAGCAGTTTATACACAATAATCACTCAATTAACAATTTCTGACAGACGGTAGGGAGAGGGGAGGTCTGGAAAACTGCATGAGCTTTGAGTATAAAAGCTAGGGAAGCAGACCCTTAAAGCAAGGGTTTTTTAAAGTCTCCTCGGTTGCTTTGAGATTACACATTTAGAGATTATGTTTTAGCATTTAGAGATTACGTTTTAGCTCTTTAAAAACTGTTATTTCTATTATTTAACAATATCAAATATCCAATAGACAGTATCAGTCTTCTTGTGGTTTACAGAAAAACAAAACCAGTACGTATACTCAAAAAACCATTATTAATTGTGCTAATAACCTTATCTGCAATTTTTAAAAATTATCACACTTTTCTTTGCAACTGTGAAAGTTCTGTGACAGAATAATAAATTCAAGTTATAACACAAAGTATCAGTAAGAAAACCAATACCCAGGCTCACAGTTGGTGATTTAAACACGTATTCCACTTTGCTGTAATTCATCTTAGAACGTCCTGATCCTAGGCTCTCTAGGCAGATGGCTGTAAGGGTCAAGGCATTCATTCATTCTTTGCTTCGCAACTACTTACTAAAGGAGTTGTAAAGGGCATCTGGCCTAGGGGTTTAAACAGTTATTGTGGAAAAGCTTTAGAAGAGTTTAGCATCATAATTAAGGCAAGATGGTAGTTATTTACTTGGAAAGGGATCTTAGAGATAGCCTAACAAAAACACATCATATGTAAGCAAACAACCATATTAAGAGACTAACACACAGTTATTTAAAATCAATAAGCACAATTTCTTTGTATTAAGAGGTGCATATATTTACAAATCTGGGATATTTAAAAATATTTATTACATTAATATTTTAAAATACTTTTCAAATAATTCATTTTTTAAACTACGAAAAGAGTGAAGCTAAGTGATAGTTTTTAAGTAACTATCATTAAAGAAGAAAAAGTAGATCCAAAGAACAGGATGTAAAATTGCTACACATTGTAAAAATTTCAAATAAAATATAGTATTTTCTCACTACATACTGCCTAAGAATATCAGAAATACAATAAACAGTAGTATATTTTCTTGAATAGCTTTAAAAGAATATGCACCTTTCATATATAAAAATAAATTTCTTGTAAAGATTTTGTTAACCTCATTCTAAAACATGACCTTTATTAATTCATTCAACATTAAGAAAACTTATGGATATTGCCCTCAAGGAATGAACTTTCAGTTTAATAAGGTAAGAACATTTACAGTAGATTAGTTTATCTCAAAAGATTTCCACTTTCAATACTATCATATTTATTTATTTGGTAAGTGTTTAAACATTTAGTCAAGTAAGCTAATAAAGTAGACTCTTAGGGATGATAAGGGTAGAGAATGAAAAAACAAGATGTACTATGTACATAAAAGTACTCACTGTGTATCCTAAAACTTACTAAAAGAAATACTAATAAAAATCTTTGATAATTACATTATTTTACCTCTTGGTACACTACTGGGGATTGATTGCAGGAGCTTCACATTGATTTATAATCTCAATCCTTTTTCAAGCTTTAATTTTGAGACAAGCTTCCGCTGACTTGCTAAGTTGCCCAGCCTGGGCCCAAACTTGCAATCTTTTTGCCTTAGCCTCCCAGAGTGCTGAAATTATAGGCATGTACTATCATGTCCAGCTTGATAATTACAAAATTAATAAATTATGCCAATTTACACTATGTATGTGGTTTATTTTACAAAAGGATTTCTTGCATAAATATGGAAGAAAATACTAAGAATATACAAAGAAACATTAAGCATCTACTAAATAATTAAGAAAAACTAAGCATCTATCTTGCCCTGGCAGAACCCACAGGCAAAACAGACACAAGTGTATGTGCATAAATAAACACGAGATCTAGGTATGAAGATTAAACACAAAGTCACCTTTGTTTTTCTCTGGCATGTCTTCATCCATATTTTCCTCAAACTCTTGAGTAATACGAACAAATTTGAAGGACTTGTAGGAAATAATCATTAGACCATTCCCACTGGGCTCAATAGCAGCATAATGTGGTACTGACTTTCCATGAAGAGTATCACGTTTAGTAATTTCATATTTTACATTATCTATAAGAAAATAGTGTTTTACAATTCATGAATATTAATGTTAAGTATTTGAAAGGTATACTATGAGATATCTTTTCATAAGGATAAAAATTTTACAACCTGATTTTTCACAAATAAATTCCCACTTTAAAATATTTGGTCTCATAAATTTACTGTCCAATGTGGCAACCACTGGCCACAAGTGGTTATTTAGTTAAAAATTAAGTAAAGTTTAAAATTCACCTTCTCAGACTTACTACACATTTCAACTGCCAATAGCCACATATGGCTAATAGCGACCATATGTAATGTGTGTCCATCTCATCAGGTTTCCAATGGATGGCAAACTCTTGATACTCAAAGTAAGTGACTCGCCTAAAATATCAACTTCATAATTGTATTTGTAGTTTTTAAGATATAAACAATTAACATATCCCCCAAATTTGCTAAATTAACTAAATTTATTCTGCTGTGAATAAATAATTTTGTTTTAAATAATACTTTCAACTGAGTCCTTATACTGTTACTATGTAAAGTGGGTTATATTTGTAAGGTTTAAACTGAATAAAGTCAGTGTTACATTGCTATGAATTAAATGTAACAACATGATTTGTTCTAAAACATCTGTCATTGTGCTCTAAATCTTTACCTGCATTCACATATTCAATTCACACATATTTAAGAACAGATTTGTAATCTCATGTATGGACTAAAATTTATACTGTCTCCACAGTTACATACAGGATAAATAGTCTTACTGCCTATGAAGAACCAAGCTTAGGCATTACATATTTTATAGAAGGATTTTTCCCAACATATGTGGGGCAGACAGTAATAGGTCTCAAACAGGGAACTCACAATTAAATAAGTTGGGAAATTCTGAGTTAAAATCAAATTTTCTTTTTTTCTTAAATTTTCTAGAGACTATAATATGCTTAAAATGTAAAATGGGTATTTATTGTATGTCTATATTTTCAAATTCAATTGACTACAAGATATAATTAATTTAGTGTTTCATTCAACACAGTTTAGAAAGAGGGGACATGGGGTAGAGATACCATTCAGTGCACAGGCCCTGGGCTCAATCCCCAGTACTGGGGGAAAAAAATAAAAGGATAATGATTATATCAATAACTGTTAAGGGGGAAAAGGGACAAGACATGAGTAGTGATAAAGGTAACCAATGAGAATCGATGTTTCTACAATTGCGATCTGGGGGGCAGGGAGAAAGGTGAGTCTAAGGTACATCTGTCCCGTTGAGGAGGGAAAACAAAGACGAAAGGATGAGGTGATCGACTAAGTAGACTGACGCTGTGCTCAAGGCAACACAAGTAGTTACAGATACGAAAATTATCAGGAAGCTGAATAAATCTGATGCGATTCTATGTATTGTGCTAAAGCAGTTGTAGAACCAAGTGTCTTGGGAAAGAGGAGGAAAATACACATGATGATTTCTCCTATCACTGATTTATAATTTTAATTAAAAAATTCAATCCTCTACTTTCTAAAGTAGGAGCCTACAAACCATGGCCACACACCAAAGCTGCATCTGGACCTATTTTTGTATTGCCTGTGAACTATAAATTTTATTTTTAAACAGTTAAAAAAGTCAAGAGTATTTAATGTGCATAAAATTCATGTAATACTCAAACATCAATGTCTATAGATACCATTCTTGTATGGATTTGTCAATGGCTGCTTCTATACACACAAAGGCATAGTTAAATGGCACTGACACAGATTGTAAACTTATGATCTGGTCCTTTGCAGAAAAGCTTTCCAGTGCTTAAAGTGTTAAGTTGTGTTTCTCCACAGATGAAACTAAGTCCTGGAAAGAACAAATAAATCATACTGAATACCTCAAAAAACAGTCTAGGACATTTATTCAGCTAACTGAAAATTTTCATATCTATAACTACAAAGACATATATTGGTGGTGGTGGTTGTTTATTTCAGAATTAAATTAAGATCTCTGAAAATATTTTTCTGTAGCGATGAAGAAGTTAACTTATTCATCAATCAGTAAGCTAATAAAAACTACTGAGAAAAAGCAGAGTCACTGATAAAAGCTCATAGGCTCTCCACTACAGAATAACCCAAAACACCTGGTGATTTGGTAAGACTCAAACAAAGACCAAGGACCTGCTCTCACCATTAAAGCAACCCTAATTAATACCTGAGAAAGTAATTTTTAATGTCAAGTTAAAAAGCACGACAGGTATAAGTAGACCTACTTTCAGGACTGTTTTACACATGGGCGAAAAAGGAAGTTTATGGAGGCCAGATGCAAAAAGCAAAGCTCAGTGAAATAAAGGGATTCATTTCCACCCTGGATCTTATTTATTGACATTTAAGTTACACCATAGTGTTTCACCTCATCCTTTCGTCTTTGTTTTCCCTCCTCAATGGGACAGATGTACCTTAGACTCACCTTTCTCCCTGCCCCCCAGATCGCAATTGTAGAAACATCGATTCTCATTGGTTACCTTTATCACTATTCATGTCTTGTCCCTTTTCCCCCTTAACAGTTATTAATATAATCATTATCCTTTTATTTTTTTCCCCCAGTACTGGGGACTGAGCCCAGGGCCTGTGCACTGGTTTTATATGCAATTGGTTTTATATGCATGATTATTGTGTATATATTTGTGGCTATATTAAAAATATACATAATATACATAATTCAAAAATTATGTAATGTTTCCATTTATGCAAAAGGTGTAACTGGCCATGGGAACATACTATAGTTTTATATAACTCAGACCTCAGGAAAAACTATAGATATTCATCCTACTTGCAGTAGCTGGTGCTAGAATTATAACACAATGCCTAAGAAAAACCAAACAATTTACAGGGCCAACCTTATATTCTACAACCAAACAATGGTACATTAGAAATTCAGAATTCCACTTTATTTTACCTTTATTTTTCTTACTGATAGTGACCCATTCCAGAGAAACATAGAAACCACTTCCTTTCATATCCAAATCCTCTTTCTCTACTCGAAGAAGTAGGGTAACTACCGAATGTTCTTCAGCTTTTAGCAAAGAGATACTGTGAATTATGATGAAAGGATTCCCAAGCTCTTCATTGAACACAATCTACAAAACAATTAGATGTACATAAACGTACATTTACATGAACAAATAGTGCAGGAGGAATACTTAAAATTCTGACAATAAAATTAACTTTGAATATTGCTTATTAGAAGGAATTAAAAAGAACTCTTTAAAATAGAGGCTACATTTAAATAAATGTTCCCTGAAGAACTTTAAAAGAATCTGTAAAACTGACCAGTAAACCTGTTTAAAAACAAAGAGAATTACAAGGCATCTACGTAGCATCTGAAGTAGAAAGAGGACTTAAAGTAATCTAGGAAAGAGCCAAGGGCAAAAAGTGCTCTACACAAAAACAAAGGACACAGGCAGGTCATTGCTCACTTTTTATCTTTTCCCATCTCATACACACATCACCTATTTTTGCTTCATCTTTGCTTCCAGATACCATGTGCAGGTGTACATGCCTCTGGAAGTAAGCGTCAAACGTACTGTTTTCATTTGTTTTTAATTTTCTAGACATTTTCGAAGCGAATAAAAGGCATCAGAAAACAAATCACTAAAACTTTCCTCAAACTTGTCAAAATCAAAAGCCCATTTGCATTTAAAAGCTAATTCAACAAATCCTAGAATATAATCTTGAAGTTGTTCTCCTTACCCCAAGCAAATCTAAAGACACACAGAATCCTATTAAATTATTTTTAAACCATAAACACAAGGTCTAAAAAACCATTATATTTTTATTAAAACATTAGTTAGGGGTTTTAATAGTGATTCATAAACATGACCTCTACACGAATGAAAACATGAACAGTTGAAAAGAAAACTAAAGGAAGTCAGCACTTTTTAAATCTGTATAGGGAGTCCTCCTCTTGTATCTCTTCCTACTTGGAAGCTTTATAAAGAAAAAGAAGCTATGTCATCAAGTTCTGTGTGTTTAAGCACCTCTGTCCAAACTGTTTAAACAGTAGGCCTTTGGAATTCAATCTGAAGACTTTCATAAACACACACACACACACACACACACACACACACTCTCTCTCTCTCTCTCTCTCTCTCTCTCTCTCTCTCTCTCTCTCTCTCACAGACACCCCTTCAAATACTCAGAATCGAGATACAGATGAAAATGGTTTAGTATAGGCTGACTGAATTTTTCTTTTGTTTGGGAGGTCAGCAGAAACTAAAGGCAAGAAGAGAAAATGATAAACGATAAATTTTGGCAGGTACATGCAGTTAGTTTATTGTCTCCTTTTTCTTCTTCCTATGCGTGATAAGAAATGGAATGAGGCTAGAGTAGATGACTAGACTTTTAAAAACTGCTAGGCACTGGTCTTTAGTTTCCTTTTCTTAAATGAAAAACAGACCTTTTGTAGATGAAAAGGCGATCTAGAGACTCTTAGGCTCAACAAGCACAGTGTATCAACTATGACAATGACACTGTTGACGTCTAGCACTTCCATTATATTACAGGCACACACTTGGGAAGTAGACAGTCTTCTCTAACTCCTCTGATTTCTTTTTCTACACTTCAATATCTCCACCATCAATGCCCTTAAATCACACTCTCCATTAGCTTCCTCTTTATTATACCAATTCCTCCAAAGCCCTAAAACTTTTCCAAATTGTTCCTTAAAATGAACAAATATTGTATAATATCCCTCTTCCCTCATTTAATGCCAAATTCCCATTCTCTTCCCATTGCCCCCAACTACCAAAAAACTTTGATTAACTGAAAACATCTCAGAAGGGTGCTCATTTTACTACAGTAGTATGTAGTACAAAGAGGCATGAGATATTTAAATTTTTAACCGATTAAAAAATTATTGAAGACCTAATAAGGGCTAAGGGAACACATAACAGAAACCGAAAGAATTATGCATCCCTGTGCATCTCCATTTAGCTGATTCTGTGGTCAGTTATCTTTAAGGGGATAATAAACTGAGTTAGTTTGTTTCCTCCTGCTCAAAACCAACAGAATCCTCAGAGCCCAATAATACATTCTTATTTATATCCTTACAACTACCATTCTCAAAATGCCTTTCTACTATTTAAATATCTGAACGTGAAACATATTACAATCTCAATTTTTTTTTAAAGCTAATACTGGAGGCCAGAGTAGAAAATGTCAGAATATTCAATAAATATCTTCAACTGTGAATTCAAGAGCATCTTTTAATAAGTAATTATTATCACTACTTATTGTGTGTTCTGAACATATTACAACTTCTTAGTATGTCATTTCATAAACACTTATAAAACTTATAAAATAGATAAGCTCTCTTCATTTTTCTCAAATAATTAAAGCCTGGTATTTACCACCATCTATTTATTTGATAAAAATATTTTAACATCTAAAAAATATTAAACTTATACCTATTTAACCAAAACTAAAAATCAATGCTGAGATTTAGATTGTAGTATTACAATGTACTTACTAATAAAATTCAAAAACATTAAAGAGCTGAAACATTAAATCATTTGATAACTCATTATCATTTTCTTCTAGTTTCAAAAAACTACTTCTGTATTATTAGCATCAAAATCCTGACTATTGCTATTTTTACACCATGTTTTTCTAAAAAGGAAATATTCAGAGCAGTGCAAATATATCAGCAAACCTAACATGAGTGTAGAGGAGCAAAATATATCAATGTTAGCGTCAGTCAATTCTGCTCCAGGGAAAGGAGGCAACGTCGAGCACGCTCATGGCAGTACTTCACACGTTAAACACTCAAGAGGCCTCTGCAGAAAAATAAATGTAACTCTGCTGTGAAATGACTGCAGTCCTGGCTGTGATCACAACCTCATGAGAAACCCTCGGCCAGACCACCCACCTAAACCTCTCCCTGATTTCTGACCACACAAACTGTGTGAGGTGAGTAATAGTTCAAATCACTAGATATTGAAGTAGTTACACGGCAGTAGACAATAGTATGAACTAACCTGATTTTCTTTCTCTTAATGGTGGAGTTAATAATCAGTGCTTTAATTCACTAATTATAACAACGGCACTGACCCTGGATCAAAATAGGAACAGTTATCACCCACTGTGTAAAAGCTATATATATCTTGTAATTCAATTAAATACAGATCTAGAATGTTATATCAGAAAAATCAAAAGGGCACATGTAGAGTATCCTTGAAAAGTGTTATTAAAATAATTTCTAGGCCAGGCGTGGTGGCGTATGCTTATAATCTTAGCACTTTGGAGGCTGAATTAGGAGGATCACTTTGAGTTCAAGGCCAGCCTGGGCTACAAAGTGAATTCAAGGTCAGCCTGAACTGCATAGTGGAACCCTGTCTCAAACAAACAAACAAACAAACAAACCCATGAAATAAATAAATAAAGTCTAATTTGCATATGATTTCTGGACTTTACATAATTTTAAAAAGAAAATATCACCACTCACCTCCCATTTTTCAGAAGCATTATTTCCACGTTCACCTGTTCCAATGACATACAATCTTCCAGTTCCATCTGACAAGGTGACCCAGGTAGACGATGTGAAATGCATAGATGCACAAAGGCGATTGTCATACGCTGTCAAATCTGTAGGAAGTCGAAATACCTCTCGTGGTTTTCCTAATGCAGTGTCCTAAAAAGAAATCAAATACTGTAAGTGAATTGCTTCTTCCTCTTCCAGGATACATACACACAAAAATGTAGTGCAGTAGTTTCTCTTTTATTCAAGAGTTAGAACCAATTCCCCTACCTTTGAGCTCTATTACTGATTTACTCCTAGCAAATTACATATAGTAGACAGGACAGATGCTATATAACCCCTAGGCCTATAGATCATCAAATACTTTTTATCTTCTGCCTTGCTTTATTTCTTGGATACCATATTCTTAAGTGAAACTAGCTATCATGTCGCAAAGATGCAAAAGAAGCTATGGGAAGAACCCACAGTAGAGGACGTGAGGGCCCCAGTCAATGACCAGCACTCTATGCATGAAACATTTTCAGAAATGTATCCCATGATCCTCATGAAGCCATCAAATGACTGCAGTCCTGGCTGTGATCATAACCTTATGAGAAACCCTCGGCCAGACCAGCCACCTAAACCTCTCCCTGATTTCTGACCACACAAACTGTGTGAGATGAGAAATATTTATTGTTTCAAGATACTAAATTTTGAAGTTGCTATGCAGTAATGGATAATGCTATGAAGTAATGGGTTTTTCTTTCTCTTAATTGAGTTAATGATCAGTATTTTAAACCACTAATGATAAATATTACATCATGTTCTAAAAGCCTACACAGACATCAGCCTGCAGAATGAAACACTTACATTTAGACTACTACAAACTTACGTATTTGTTTATAAGCTTGAATTGTGCTTGTGTCCTTATAATTTAAAGCTATGAGATGGGCTGCATCACTAAAATATTTTAGAAGGAAATATATATATCAAAATGTTTACTAGTCAGGAAATAGCTTCCTTACATAAACCAGAGTAAGCTCAATATAACAATTATTTTTTTCTTTTTTAGGGTACAAGTTTTATTTCTCAGTTATGGTTTTCTTATAGAAGAAGTCATCCTTGATTTCTATTTTTTACTTCTTGCTCTTAAAACTGTTTAGATCTATATATACATTAGAGAAATTTAATAAATATATAGTATCTTCACAATCACAAGTTTTTAGTGATCCATTATCTTTTTAAAGCACCCAATTTAGTTTTTTTAGAATAACTTTCCTTCTCTTACTGATTTGCATAATGCTGAATTAAATATAAAATAGCAAGCATAGTTGGCACAATTTTAAAGAAACATCAAATCCAAGTATTAATAATTTAAACTAGTAAAAAATAGAACTGTATCAACATAGGACTCAGTAGCCTATTAGCAGTAAGCATTAAACTTATTGTGCTCCCCAGTTGATATGTTTTATAGAAAAATAAAATATACCAGTTAATCTAGACAGTTAGAGTAGAGGTTAATTAGGAAAACTTTTGCCAGAGACAATGACTAAATCAAAATTAAGAACATGGAATGTGGTATTTTCATTTTCTGAGAAGAAATGGACTAGTCAACAAATGGTATTGGGACACTAGAGAACCTCTGAGAAAAAGTTACATTAAGAATATCTTCCTCCTACATACTCAGAAATATTCCATATCAGATAATACCTAAATATGTTAAAAGTAAAATAGTTATTATAAGTTAATATTTTTATCATTTCATGGTGACAAGGTTTTCCTATGTATTAATAAAAAATAATTAGGTTGCAGAGAAAAAAACATTTGTCATAAACACAAGACATCTGTAACATATATATATGAGCCCTTAAAACAAAAAACATGTAATTATCTAAAAAAAATGTATTTAATCGGGCAAAGAACATGAAAAGGAAAATTATAATTTTTTGTTTGTTTTTAAAGGCCAAACTTATTAGTAAAAATAAACAAACAAAAAAATTAAAATAAGATCCCCCCCATTAGCCAGAAACAAAAACAAAAACAAAAAGTCAAATCTTAAAACTGGTAATGTTTTTTCCTTGACTCAAGTGCCTTGCTGATAGGAGTGCAAATTATGTATAAGCCTTTAAGAGCTGATGATAAATCAAGTTTCATGATGTCTTAAATATATTTTGATACAATTCCCCTTACAGGAATTTGTAAGAATACTTGCATATACAGGAAGTTCCATGGCACAGTAATGCCCATTTTAGCAATGCAAATGTAAGCTTGTACCAATAAAAACTAGGAAACAATCATGTTGTTTTATCAGTTGAGTAAAGAGGAAAAGTCCAGGCCTGACATTATGAAGCTGCCTAGTAGCATCTGCCAAGTCTGGGTTTTATTGTAAACTAGCCTGGCACTAACAGGATTGTTTTACTGAACAGAAGCAATTTTCAGAACATATTGCGTGACCATGATGGAACAAGACAAAAACTCCATGACTCCATTATGGAGTCACACAGATAAAACATGAACACAGATAAAACATGAACACCTGCACAATTACAATTATGACTCTAAATCCAGGCCAATAAGAGCAACTGAAGCTTCCTTGCTAATTAGTCGAACCTCAATCTAGCCTTCTCTCCTACATGATGCTTACTAAGAAACGCATCAAAGAATTACCGAGTTTCTTACTGTATCCACTCACGTTCTACTGTCTTAAACCCTCCCCTCAAATCACCTAACACAAGCCCAAGTCTTTACTATCACTGCTTCCAAAGTCTCTTACTGAGACACCCTGTGGGCTCCTTTGTGATATACAGTGCCCGCAAACAGTAATAAATTCAACTTGTTCAAACACAGAGGTGTGCCTGGTGTCTGTGAAAGCACTGGCAGAGAAATAGAACATCCACTCTATGGAACACCAAGCAAGTGTTAGGGACATGAAGTAGGCTTATACTGCAGATAGAAAAACCCACAAAAAACCAAAAAAGATCAACAAGATACTAGCTAAAAAACAACCAAAAAAACCCCGATGCGGAACATGCTCAGTGTAGGCTAAAGTAACAGGCGGTCCGCCAGCACACAGTGAGGTATACACAGACACAGGCAGATTTTGTGACACCTAGCACTGTGAAAGAGAAGGCTGGAGGATGACTGGTGCTGGGGGAGACAGAGGAAAAGCACATTTTCCCTCTCTGCTTCAAATACATCGTTATTTTTTTACACTGAGCAATTTACAACTGATTATATATATATATATATATATAGATACACACACACATACATATATATAGATAGATACACACACACACACATTATATATAAAACTTATAAAATAGTAACATAATAAAATGGAATTATTTGTTCAAAACAGTTGTTTCAAAGCAAAGGTCTCTAGTGGTCCCGGTATTTCATCTAGAGAACCCCTGTTAGGAGAAAGGCGGGGGTAAACTTGTTAAATCACTGTTTTCCAGTTCATACACAATATAAATGTTTTAATCCATTTTCTGTTAAATACATGGCTACCATGACTGAGGTTGGTGGAAATATAATTATTCACATAATCTGGCATAATATTCAATAGAGTAATTAAGAAACTCAAGAACATAAATGTGAAACCAAAATTAATGTGAAACAAAAAGAAAACACACAGCACCTCTCCTACCTGAGTTAAATGACTATTACAATGAACGCAATCTACTGTTCCTGGTGTTTGAAATTTAATTCTCAAAGAGTACATTTTAATTTTAACTGCACTATAAGCAATGAAATCTTTTCTTTTGTAAATCCTGCACTGGAACATAAATTATTTCTGACTAACCTCCAGGGGTAATTTTACTAAGTGTCCTCATAATAACATCTTGTATGTATAATTGGGTCTATAGTATCCAGGTTTCACCCATGTTCTTATTCCTCACAAAAAGAGACTATATATAAGAATATTAAAAAATCACTGAGGTAACATTTCACAAAGATCTCATTGATAAGTGAACTTTATGATGATTATAATATATAAGCATATTAAGTGCTTTGACTTTTGCTATCTCATTTTAATCATTATTTGCAATTGGAATTATTACTCCTACTTTAAGACAAAAAGGCTCAAAAAGGTTAATTTGATTGAAACTCCACTGTTAGAAGATGGCAGGGCCAAGACTCAAATCTTGGTCAACACTACTACAGAAGTCAGTACTTTTTTCATATTTTCTATAGAAAAACACATTTCCTATATTTTTCAAAATAATTTACACTCTGGGTCTCAACACAACTTCTAGAATACTAACTCTGACTGTAAGTATCATATTCATTTTTTCTTCAGGTTATTTTCTAGTTAAATTACTGAGTCTACCAGATGCAATACAAGATTATAATGTCCATACGTTATATATAAATGACATTATAAATAACAGTACCTAAGCATGAATACCTAAACCACATATGTTTATGCCAAGAATTTGGAACCCTCAAGGTTGCAATTACCAGTAGAGAAGCTTTGAATTAACAAAGTAGTTTTCTAACACATACACATTCATAGGAAGGAGTCACTCAAAGTTTAAAAACAAATCAGGCGTAAGTAAATAGGGATGCTGTCTACTAATAGTATTACACATTGGCATTTAAAATTTTGCCCTTTTAAAAGGAAGTGATCTTTTTCTGAAGAAAAGCTTTCATTACTAATAATTATCTTCCTTTAGAAGATAGTCTCTCATTTTTTCTTTTTTGCCAAACCTTTAATAATAGGTATTTTAATCAATTATAGTTTGATTAATGTCTGTATGTAAAATGAATCTTCCAACAATATTTTAAACACATACAAGTCTGGGGATTGAACCTAGGGCCTTTGCACTAAGCTACAACACTCCTTTAAAAAAAATTTTTTTTTGAGACAAAGTCTCACAGTATCACCAAGTTACCCAGCCTGGCCTTGAACTTGCAATCCTCCTGCTTCCGTCTCCCCAGCTGCTGGGATTACAGGCATGCACCACCCACTGCCAGCTTTATTTTTTCCTTTAATCAGTATATAACTAGCTGCCCGTTAATTAACTTGTTATAAGTTAGCTGAGATTTAGACCTAGAGATGAATGTACTGGCATACAAAGAGCTTAACTAAAAAGTAGTCGTAACCTGTCACTCCAAACACAGCTTCACAAATGCATGCTTAAAAATGAAGTTGCTAATAGTCCCTGGCTCTTCAGAAGATGCCACAATTTAGCTCAGTGTCATAAGAGCCTGGCTGGCAAGCGTGAGGTCATGAGTTCAATTCCCGGTACCAAAAAAAAAAAAAAGATGCCACAAGATAACATTCTTCTTTAGTATAGCAGAAACAGCTATACAGCTATACTATACTGTTTATTTCCAACAGCTTTGGAAATAAACTGGAAAAAACAAAAAATGGCTCACATATTAAGAAACTAAATACACTACCTTACAATGAACCATAAAATAATCAGAAGTTTTTTTTTCATTCCTAAGACTACTTCTTAAGCAAACTTCCTCGGAACTGACATTCTCAAAATTTAAAGACTAAACCCACAAGTTAGGCTTGGAAGTAGGATCCTTCTATAAAACTGTGCAACTGCTGCCACCTGCTGGCCCCAGCAAAGTCAGATGAGCAACGAGTGAACTTCTGGGCCCTGGCAACAGCCTTCCGCTGTAAATAAACAGTGCTTGGCCAGATGTAACAGGGGTGGTCATTGGTACACCAGGACAAGATAGTGGTACCGTACATCTAAGCCTTTATTCAAAACAAAAAATACAGACAAGAAAATGGGTATCAGAATCCCACTTTTTAAAAGTTATAAAAAGCAGACTAATCAGTGCTCACCATTCTCCTCCTGCTCTGAACACAGAAAACTCAGAGTAGGCTGATTTCCATTGCTGCTGACAGTAAAAGAATAAGGCACTGCTCTGTAGCCCACGTGTAGAGTTTCTTAATACTTGGTTGTCGCTGAAACACAAGCATCACCCAGATTCCCAGGCTACAGCTGATCCTGACTTGCTGAATGGAAATCCCTGGGAATGGTATCCTGAAATTAGCCTTTGTTTTGATCAATTATTTCAAGTGATTCTAAGACACAAGAGAGTTTGCAAATCAAAGAAAGAAGCCGAATTAATGATGTGGAAAACAACTAAGAGGACCTAAAACATGGCTCCTTAACAATAAAATGCTTCTAAAACTTGACTGAGTAAAGAATACAGAGAGGAAAGATAAAAAAGAAAAGAGATAATCTTATAAGCATAATGTGTACACTGTTATAGCAACAAATTTGAAACAGGAAAATGGGTGATTTCACTCAAAAATATATATTATAAATTACCCAAGAAACAGAATTAAAAGAAACAGCCACAGAACAAGCTGGGAAGTAAAGATTTACTAGTAAAAAGAATAACAATACAATACATTAAAAGAGGATAGTTAACATATGAAGAACAGAATATTCTAATCTTCAACTGTTCCAGTCTGCAAAAAAATAAAGTCCCTCAATTCATTTAAGAAAGATAGAAAACGCTTGTCAAAATCTGGTAGCACAAAAACCATGGACTTGTGAAGATAAACACAATGTTTTAAATAAAATGTCAGAAACAGAATCCAATAATGCATCAAAAGAATATACTCTTACCAAAAGGTTAAATTTGGGAATTTAAATCAGGTGTGGTGGCACACACCTATAATCCCAGCACTTGAGAGACTGAGGCAGGAGAATCTCTGTGAGTTTGAGGTCAGTCTGGACAACAAAGTGAGTTCAAGGCCAGCCTGATTAAACTCCACAGTGAAACCCTGACTCAAAAAAAGAAAAAGAAAAAAGAAAAAAAATTAGGAATCTAGTATTTACAGAATTAAGGACTGCTATTATTTGGGACTTCAATGTCTCCCAAAGTCACATGGTTAAAGGCTTGCTTCCCAGCGTGGAGCCATTAAGTGGTAGAATCCTCAAGAAGTAGGCTGGCTTAGAGTTATAGGCAACTACACTGAGGACGACAAGATTCACAGGATACCCACTCTGGTTTGATTATTACCTGCTTTTAAAGTTTTACACTGTCTACAATGTTTTGTTTTTATTAATATTGTTATGTACCGCTATATTCAATTATACTATACCTGATGACATGGACAATTCTTTTTTTTTGTGGTACCAAGGATCGATCTCACGACCTCGCACTTGCAAAGCAGGCACTTATTCTGCTGAACTAAATCCCCAGCTCGACATGGACAATTCTATTGAAGATAACAAGACACAACACAGTAACCATTGCAGATCACCTTGTACTGTGGTTTTATATGACTTTTTCATTTCATGTTTTTACAGAAATTTGTTTTGTTTTGTCTTGCTATGTTTTGCTTTTCCCTCTAATATAGAAAGAATAGAAAACATGTAGAGACTCATGCATGCGTAGAACCTATAAACAGTTTATGAGAACTGATTATATAACGCATGATGAAATCAACAACTAGTTTGAAGAAAAAGAGACACTAAGGTACCCAGTGCAGATTCTGTAGTGGCATGAAGTGAAATCCAGCAATACTATTATTCTTTGTTCAGAGTGATTTTAGCCTGTTTTGTTTTAAGTTCAACATACATAAAGGTATGGACAGCTGTTTTAAGAGAATGAGAGACACTATGACAGCCATTGTTGGCTTCCCTACTGTCTGGTCTTGAAGACCTAAAATGCCTTCCTCATCCTGTTCAGACCAGTTCTATACTATGTTGCTTTGTGTGAATTCCCTGTATGTGAAGATATGCACAACTATTTGGAAGAAAACAAGAGTCAATATGATAGATAGTAAAGATCTCTGATTGTCTTGCTTTAAAATTTATGTCTCTTAACATTGCTTTCTTGTGTTGCATTGTGTTTTGTTTTGTTGTGTTTAATTTTATCCTTTTTAAAATAAAACAAAAAAAAAGCAGGCAGGGGGTGTCTTTAGTTCACTGGCGGGTGTGACAGTGAAGGGACCGTGCAACTTGTCTTCTCTCTTTTACCACCATGATGAGCTGCCTCACCCAAGGCACAAAATCAGTAAGGCCAACCCACCCTGGACTGGAGGATCACATGATCACTACCAGTAAGTGGGAACTTAAGGGCATCTGATAAAATTTAGCCACAAACAAAAACAGGAACAGAAACAACAAAAATGATACAAAGGCATTATTTCCACTTTTATGAACAATGAAGAGATAAAATTATTTTCTAATGATATACCTATATACTTAGAAAATCAGAAAAAAATTACTGAATTATCAAATAAGTTAGCTACTGATATGATGTAGGTTTTCTATTAGTAACTACTTAGGAAAAAAAACAAAAAGATTATATTTAATTTATAATAAAGGTAGAGATTATAAAAGTCAAAAATCAATAAAAAGAACATAAACATAGCATAAAAATATTGCCTAAGGGTACAAAAATAGATCTGAATAAATAAAAAGACATGCTATGCTCTGGAGAGGAAAAAAAGCTATAAAAATGCTATCTTCTCTAAATCAATATATATAATTCCCCACCCTAGACAAAAAAGAAAAAAAAAAAATCTGGAGGTTTATCAAAAGTTTAAAACAGAGTCAATGTAGACATCAAGTCTAGCTGAGCACAGGAATAAAGGAGACCACTGAATGCATATAAGAGAACCAGTGAATGCCACCATTTTATAAGATAAGACCACAAACTGCTCTGCTCGATCTCGGAAAGTCAGGATCAGGCCCTATAATGCCTCTCCATGCCTGCCGCCTGTCAGCCTGTGCCTCTGAAAGACAAGACCTACAGAAACCAACAATTAGAGGTTACTTATGGGGGAACTCTGAGACTATGAGATAGGTCTTTTCCTTAAAGAATCCACTAATCTATTTTTAGAGTGCCTATATCTTTTCAGTTAAATAATTAAATTGCTAAACAGAGAATACATATGAAGTGTTCTTTAGATTAGTGAAGAGAATGGCAATTGAGAAATAACAAAGGTGGCTTGAAGAAACTTCCAGAAATCATTCTAAATTATGTTTAGAAGTTCTAATTTTATCAGGAAACTAAATTTAAACACTGATTTGAACATGTAAGAATATGTTTCAAAAGAGGATGCTGTTTCAATGTTAAGGTCAAATCACAGAAAAAAGGAAAAGAAATAATCTATATTTTACTGTAAAATAATGAAGTAGGAAAGATTTTATCCTGTGGTGCTGCAGCATTTCCAAGTGTCCACAGTATGTTGTACAGTGGACACTCAATAAATATTCTGAATGTTAAAAGAATAACATAAGTTAGAAAGTGTGACCGAGTTGGACTCTGTAAGTCTGTATTCTTTCTGAATTTCCACAAGTGAAATTATAGTTTGTAAATTTGTCTTCCTAAACAAATAACAAAAAACTTAGAAAATACAAAAAGTTTTACAATTAAATGACACTATAATACAAACTATTCATACTCAGAATGCAGACATAAATAATCTTCAATACCAACAGGGGCAACAGGAATTCTGACTTAGTGGGCACCTAGCTATATGCACATACTACCTAGGTATATAGCGCCTACAGAAAGTGTACAAGCATACACTATCTTTAATGAGTCCAACACATGGAAAAAGAAAACTAAGGAAGTAAAACCAGTAACTCTAAGTTGTCCACAGAAAAGACAAAAGAGTTCAGGAAAAAGAATGGAGAAAAAGTATACTGACCAATCTATATTACTAATCTATGTTTCAAGTAAATTTAAATTATTAAAATTTCATCCCATATTTCCAACCAATCTTTTGAGATTTAAATTGGAGTTGACATCCCAAATCCTGATTACTAATGAATTAACTGATAACACTAAGTTTTTGAACCTAAAAGTGACCCTACCCTTACACCCTCCCAGTTAAGAACAGTATTAAACAAACAAACAAAATAATAATAACAAGCTTGGTCTTTTACATCCCCCTTGTTCTGTACAGAATAACATAACTACTCCCTCCAAACAAGATCTTTGTCACCTCATTGCCATCAATAGCTTGCAGAGCTTTTAGGTCTTTTCATATATGCTGCATGTTTTAGCAATACCAAGCTAGAGAACCTATAGAAAACAACCTGTTTAAGTTTGCCAAATGTGCCTTTTAAAGTGTGGGTACCTTATTGTTCCAATCTACATAACAAATTCCAACTCACCCTCCAAAATTCCTTTAAGGTGACATCTTCATTAAGATGACATCTCATGAAACTTTTCCTGAACAATGTATCCCCTAATATTTGTCATTCGTCATACTAATACTGCATCTCATTGCTACTTCTACTATTGCTTTTTATCAAAATATTTGTGTACATGGCTACTGAGTAAACAGAACTCAATAAACATTTTTAAAGTTTTGTTATCATAATGGAAAATTATTTCAACAAAATGAGTGCTTCTTCAAGTGGATTTTTTTCCTAGTAAATACTAAGAAATGGGAAAAAAACTGGTAAAGGTAAAAAAATAAAAATGGCCTCAGATAATTCTTCTTTCCTACTAAGGCTTTAACCCAAATGAGAAGATACTTATTTAAATGACTACCACTGGGTTTTACTGAAAAAATGTTCCTCTTTCAACAACAAACTATTTCAATTCTACTAAAAACAAAAACAAACAAAAAAGCTTTTTTAAGAGAAAAAGGAAGAAAGAAGTAAGATTTCAATGACAAATAATGGTGGGACTATCTATGGACTACATAAATCCCACAAGTAGGTCAAATTAATTTTAAGTGTATGATGTAAGTAAATTTAAAACATTATTCAGAGGATAAACAGCAAAAGAGGCACTTGGATTTAAGTTGCCTGAATCATCATTTTACGAAATGAACAGGGTCATGAGAAAAACAATGAAAATACAATGCCCATATTAACAACTCATAGTTTTTCTTTAATTTTATTTAAGATGTACTAATTTTAAAAATTTTTCTCCATTGTATTTAAGCATAAAAACTTTAAGCACCTGTTTGGCAACAGTTTTACAATTTATACCTTTAGAGTCAAATGATAATTTCACAAATACACTTTAATTTGAAGATTAACCTTGGCTGTTAGCCAATTTGCTTGTCTGCCAGCAAATTCAAAGGCTACAATTAGAATACTACATTCTATAAGAAATAATAAAATTATTATAACTGAAAATTTAAAAAAACCAAATTCTCTGGAATGCTTTAAGATTTATTTAATAACATAATGAAGCACTAGAGTGAGTTTTAAAGATAACCTTATTCAACTGTCAGACTTGCTTTTGCCAGAGAATTCATTCTGTAAAAAATTCCACACAGAAATGACTAACACACAAGCAATTAAAAATCCACAGTATCACCACCCTACTTAAAAGCAACAATAATTCCTTACTACCCTCAAATATCTAGTGTTTGAATATTCTACTATAGATGCTGTATTATCAGTAAACTTGTTTAACTGACTGACTCCATCAAATTCAAATGAGGTAAAGGTACTCATTCTTTCCTTTTTCCCTTTTCATTCTCACATTTACAAACACAGTAATTCGCTGACACCAGCTCAGGAATTCTGCAGTGTGTACCTTGACATCAGACATGGGAGGAACACAGTACTTTACACCACAGAAACTGGTAAACTCCACAAGCAGCCCTCCACCTTCCACCCGAAGTTGTGGTTATTGGTTGTTCTTGTTCCACATTTATTCTTGTTCTACATTTACCAACATGCCACCAAGCAAATATATGTTCATTTGCATACTATATTTATAACCAACTATATGCGAACCCAGTCTAATTTTAAGATTAGGGAAAAGATAAGGAAGTTAACACTAAGAATAAGACTTCAATCTAGATCTTAGTTTGTCAGAACCAAGTAACATCTGGAAGATACGATGAAATAACCCTTGCTAGACTGTCTGTCTCTATTAATCAGTGATGAAAAGAATGGTGGCACACTGGAACACACCAGTTCAAATCTGGACTCTGCCATCTGCTGACTTAAAAGTTACCTCTGAGCCTCACTTTGCTCAACTATAAGGTGACTGATGCTACTACCACGTCTTTATATGTGCACAATGGCTTCCATCTTTCTGGTATTTTCTTACAACTTGCTTTTTAATTTTATAGATATTTTAACGTCATCCTTAATTTGTATGAGGCAACTGAAGTAACAGATGCATGGAGTCTACTATACCCTTCTGATAGATCACATTCATTACTATGTAATCTGTTACCTATATGTTCATTATTATCTTTGCACCTGAATCACATAAGTATCAGAATATACATCACAGTGTCTTGCAAAGACTTGGTTCTTAATAAATATGTTAAAGTAATTCATAATTTGGCAAGTAGGACTTAAATGTTTAGCTCCTCTCTACTAACTACCTTACTCTCCAGAACTGTATCATGTGTGCCACAAGAAACCTATGAAAAAATTATGAATAAAATTATGAATATAGTACTACTAAGACTCTCAGATCTACCATGTAATATATTTTTTTGGTACCAGAGATTGAATTCATGACTTCACGATTGCCAGGCAGGTGCTTGTGCCACTGAGCTAAACCCCTCACCCCATGTAATCTTTCTTGCATAAGAAAATTGGGAGAATAAAGTTTTGTTGCAAATATGATACAAGAAGTTACACACACACACACACACACACACACTCCTCTATATCAAAATCTATCCAGTCAGATCAGAGCATGGTGACTAATAAAGATGTATGTCCCATTACTTTAGCTGGCTTATATGCACAAGGCTTCTATTATAATTCTATAATTCTATTATAATTCTAGCTCTTGTAAGGAAAAGTAACTGATATGTAAGAGAATAAGAAGACAGTTTATGCCACCTCTGCTCCAGTAAGAAACAATCAGAATTTGTCCACTGACTTGCTTAGGTGTTTGGAGCTACGTCGAAGAAGAAATTTATCATTATCAGAAATGCCTAATTTCTTCCCTAACATTTTGAGATAAACACTGCATCAATACAGAACTCATAACTGTACCTGGATTAAAACAGTAGGAAGAGTCTATCAAAATGCAAAATCAAAAGTAAGATCAAGCTTTATGTACCTATTATTTATTTAACAAATAAACATTTTGCTGGGTGCCAGAATTATAGAAATATAACAAAGATCTATGGCAAACTACACTCTGTAAGCTGATTCTAGCCCATTACCTGCTTTTATTGAAACACAGCCACACACACCTATTTCTAAATGTCCACCGCTGTTTTCTTATTAAATCAAAAGTGAGTAGTTATAAGAAGACACCAGCTCATAATCCCTAAAATATTTGGTCCTGCACAGAAAAGTTTGGCAACCTCATCATAGAGTTCATATCCCACATAGTTCTGTCAATAGTATGAATATTCCTGGGACAGCAAAAGAAAGAATGAAGAAATGGTTACCTGGGATTTAAGTGAGGATGCTCTAGGTAGAGGTAATCACAGGAGTCAAGCCCAGCCACACAGGGCTTGTCTAAGGAGCTGCAAGAATGGCTACACTACGGCATCCAAAGTAGTGGAAGACAAAGCTGGAGAGAAACATTATGAATTGTATGTGCCAGGTTGAAAAGCTTGTATTTTAAGAATATTCATCACTTTGTGTTTTTACTTTAAAAAACAAAATAAAACCCTACCACCTCTGGAAGGCCAACAAAAAAGTAACAAAGAAGTTTCGGGGAAATGAGAATGAGTACTGATCATATGAATGCTTGCTTCTTCTAAAATTACATATTTAAAATTATGGATATTGTCATGAAGAAATAAAAGATGAAGATTGTCACACTTAATAAAGAAACAAGAGCCAACCATAAAGAGCACCGATAAAAGAAAAAGGAAGATTCTAATACCAATGTTTCAAAAGCCAGCAAAGACTACACAGCAATGACTGTATAAACACTGTACAAAAGAAGAATTTTAAGAAAAAATTGTTAGGAATCTACAGACATAGGATATTTCATAATGCTAAAAGGATTCAATTCACGATGGATCAAACAATCCTAAATGTTTGCACCCCACTAAAATAGTTTAGAAAGATGTAATGCAAAAATTAACTAAAAGTAAATAAATAAACAATCCATTATTAAAGTTCAGGATAATACCTACCACAGGAAAAGCAAATCTAAACAGTTATAAAATACAAATTCCATCAGAGTGGTTGCCCAATAGTGAGAATACTTAGGTATAAATAAAAGTAACTACCATGATGGTGTGACTGTAATTCCAGCACTCAGGAGGCTGAGGCACGAGGATTACCACAAGTTTAAGACCAGCCATTGTCTCAACAAAAAGAAAAAAAGTAAGTAGCAGGAACAAAGGAACAATTATAATTGAATAAAACAGAAATGGAGCCTTACACAAATGATATGATTCATATATTAACAGTATACATACCTCAGTTCTTTGAACATCAGATTCAAAAAAGAAAATTAAAGATCAAATTGGGCAAATTACAGTAGACATTTAAAATACTCTGTGTCTTTCTTACCAGCATCACTGTTAAATTCATAATTCTTCCAAGGTTATCAATGTAGTATACACTGTCTTGATACCATGAATCACAGTGTAGGTAATTATACATCCCAAAAGCATGCATGTGTTCCAGTGTATATTGATCATCTCGAAGTTTTACTTCTGCCACAGCTGAAATACAAAAACCAATAAACACAATCATCAAGGTTTACCTCAGATTATTTCTTTTTTCAAGGCAAAGAAATTATATAACGCCAATCACAAGGCCTTTAGGATATCATTATGTGATTCACTCCTTTCTTTTCTTTATCTTCCTCTTTCCTTTCTTTCTTTTTGTCTTTTTGAGACAAGTTCTTGATGTGCAGTTCAGGCTGGCCTTCTGCTCACTTTGTAGCCCAGATTGGTCTCGAACTTGCAACGATCCTCCTGCTTCAGTCTCCCAAGTGATAGGATTACAGGCATGTGCCACCATGCCTAGTTCAACTCTCTTTTCTTTAGGAACCTCTTAAAGTATAAAAATGGAAATGAAATTCAAAAATAATGATGGGTTTCCTATCTTCTGGGCAAATAATAAGCCCAACCTAAAAAGTGTGTTTATACTTTAAAAGTGTTTGTCTATTATGTAATTCATATTTATCACCCATTAATCAAATAAGCACATAAGTTTATATAATTTTAATGTAATAAATTTATTATAATTACAGTGATGTTATAAAGAAAAATTATGGGTACCACAAGAACACAAAACATATAGTTAATTTACTAAGGGAGATTAATGAAAACTTTCCAAAGATGCAGTCAAGACACAAAAGGTAAGAATTTAAGAAAAAAAATATACCTACACATGCACATGCACTTCTTTATTAATTCCAGCAAAATGAAAACAGGCAAAAGTAGGAAGGAAAACTTGTGTTCGGAGAACCAGAGGAGGCCACACTGGCCACACAGAACACAAGAAGTACTGCAGCAGGTGGGAATCCAGGAAGACACCTTAGGAGGCTATCGCAGTACCCAGGTGTAACTGCAGTTTAGAAACACTTCACAGTAAGTCGTAATTCCATAAGCGACTTGGTACAGGCTGAGGAAACTACTGTTTAACTCGAACAACTGTGTATGTTACAAGGAATTGTTAGAAAAATGTGTTTTACAGATTAGGAACGGTTTGCTAGCACCACTGTGTGGATGACACTCAGAAGGCAGGAAATGTGTGTGGTAATACAATAGCAAAATGCACTGACATTACACAGAAATATAACAAATACATTTTCTTCAAATTTGGCTAAGAGCCCTAGGAAATTACAAACAAGCCACAGGCTTTTTAGTCATTTACCTTATTACAACACCTTATTTGCAAACACATACAGAAGCAGACTACCACTGTCAGGAGACCAAAGTTTTAGTTGCTTCATTTCAACAAGATAATTTACATGATACAATGTGAGCTATGACATACAACATTGTTACTATTTTGTGAAACTCCTGTTAGTAGAAAAAGTCTGCTTTCTGGCCCTAAATGGAAACTGAAAAGGTGCAAATATGTTTATGTTGTCAATCATCTTGAATATAAAGTATAGAGCCAGAGCACCTGAGAAAAGAAAAGTGGAGTCTAGAGAATGGAGCTCATTTGTAAAACCCTCTCTAGAAAGGCAGTAGAGAGGAGGGAGGCTCTAATCTGGATCTCTGAAACGCTTTAAGAGGAACTCTTTTACAGAAAAGTGACTGTACTGAATGTTTCACTAGAAACAAACCTTTCTAAAAAAAAATCCTTATTTTTTAGTCCTTCATTAAAAAAATCTCTGGGTCTCATGAGAAGAGATTATCTCCTAACCTGGGTCCAAAATTCTTATAAACCTGACATAATACATAGGAAAATTATCAAAGCCTTATGGAGCCTCAGAAGCCGATAGCTTTTTGTTCAAACGTTGGTTATTAAAAGTCTGTTGTGTGGCAGACATTGCTCTTGGCTTGGGGCATACACTGGCATGTAAAGCTGACCTGATTGCCACCCTAATGGTGCTAACAGAGATAGTCACTACTACTTCTTGTTCTCTCGAAATATACTATTATACTGAACCACATAAAATTGCCAATATTCAATCTAATATTTCTGTAAGTACATTAGTGGTTTTTTTTAAAGGGTAGGTAAGAAAAGCAAAGAATAGTAACTTACAAAGGTCACTTCTTGGACCAGTGATCTTCTGCAAAGTCTTTTCTTGTACTTATTTAGTTTACTATCTGTGTTTGAAAGTTTAAAAATGTAAAAGTACTGTACAAATTTGTGCAATACGTTCTGAACCAAGACTTATGGAACAGGACAGACCCAGCAGCTACAGTATAAATTGTTTTATACTCCTGAGGTCCAAACATGTCCACCTGGCTGTCTTCCCCATATTTTTCTTTTGTAGCAGTAGATACGAGTTTCATAGAAATCTCTCCATAAATACAATGACCACATGGTTCCTTCCCTTCTTTTATTACAACGACAGCCTAAATCTTCACCCACTTACCTTCCCTCTGCTTTGAAGGAAAAAATAGGCTAGAGAGACCACATAAAGTATTCCAAATATTCAAAATAAGTAGGGGAATAAAGATGTAAAAAGATTTAAATCAAGCTTCTAGAAATTCAAAATATATCTAAAATAAAAACACACCAGATGGGATTAATAAAATTAACACTGCAAAAGAATAAGATTAATGAAATTAAAGACATGAACATGGAAACTATTCAAAATAAAAGAAAAAAAGAATGGGGGGAAAATAAAAAGAGCCCTCAACCTTCAGCAATCCATAAAAGGCAAAATAGAGTCTTCAAAGGAGAGAAGAAAGAGGGAAAAAGAACTGGAAGAAATAATGAGCAAAATTTTTTCCAAATTTGGTGGCAACTATACATTCGGTTTATAAACTCAAAAAATCCAAATTACAATAATCATAAAAAACCACTCAGGCATAACATCATCAAAGTACTCAAAACCAAGGTAAAAGAGAAAACTCTTAAAACAGCTATAGGAAAAGGCATGCTATGTATAGACCAGCAAAGATGGGACAATGTCAGACTTTCCAGCAAATACAATATAAGCAAAAAGATTGAAGGACAAGCAAGAATGAGAAAACTGTCAACCTAGAAGACTATGCATGACAAAAATATCTTTTCAGAATCAAAGAAAAACAAAAATGTTTTCAGAAACATGTTTTCAAAAGCTAAAAGAATATATCACCAGAAGATGATAAAAATATTAAGTCACTCATGGAAAAGGAAAGTTGTACTAGTTAAAATATGGATCTACATAAAAGAATAGCAACCATATGATTGAATATACAGATATTTTTCTATTTAAATCTCTTTAAAAGCCAATTATCTATTTAAATAAAAAAGTAGCAAGATATTATGAAATTTTCAATAACATGTAAAAGAAAATGCATGACAATAATAGCCTAAAGAATCAGAAAAATCAAAATACACTAGCATAAGGTTCTTATGCTTCAAACAGCCTACTATCATTTAAATTTCTCCTGTACTACAATAAATTATATACTATATACACTAAAAGGATCACTGTGATAATAAACAGCTAGGTCTAAAAGCCAACCTAGGAAACTTGATTCAAAAAATTTTCAATACCAAAAAAGGCAGAAAAGTGGGAAAATTATATTCTCCCAAAGAGTATGTGGAATAAACAAAATAAACCAAAAACCAAACCTAAACAAATCTATGCTCTCATTAAATGTAAACAGCCTAATAGAGATGGCCAGATTGGATTATAAAGCACTATTTCTATTTTTACTTAAGAAATCCATATTAAATAAACAGGCTGAAAGTAAAAAGATGGAAAAAACATACATTATGATAAAATTAATCAAAAAAGTTGATGCGGCTAATGTTAGACAGAATTCTAAGCAAAATCACTGCTGAAGATAAAGGTCATTTCCTAATGATGAAGGATCAGTTTACCAAGAAGACAGAATAATCAATAATGTTTACACAGGTAGTAATAGAACTTTAAGACATGATGCAAAAACTGGTAAAACTATAAGGAAAACCAGAGACATTCACAATTATAATTAGACATTTTACTACTTCCTTGTGCAACAAAGGATGATCTCAAAATAATCACGCTGTGCAAAAGAAGCCAGACCAAAACTAAGTGCCTAGCATATGATTCTGTCTATATACAATTCTGGAAAATGCATACTAATTTAGAGTGGCATAAAGTAGATCAGTAGTTTCTTGGGGAAAAGGGAATATGGGAGGAACAGAACAATGGTTACAGAAGAGCATAAGGAAATTTGGGGGGATGACTGTTAAGTTTAGTATCTTGATTATGGTGATGGTTTCAAGGGTATATAGTGTAAACTTGCTAAACTGTAGTATACTGTCAATTATATCTTAGTAAAGCTGCTCTATGCGTCTGTGATACAAAATCACCAATTACTCTAGGCATGCTCCAACTCTGGAGATTAAAAAAAAAACCATTGCAAATGAAGTATCCACGATTTCATCAATACAGAACTAAAAGTCTTGGCAGAGAAAACAATGAATGCTACAAAGTCTGATAAAGTCTATGAAATACTGGTTACTGCTAGAACGTATAAGGTAGATTCCAACTTGTCCAGTTTTCCAGTATAGATTCTAACTGGGCAGTCGAGAAAGACTCTCTGAGGAAGTAACATGTGAACCAAGATGCAAGAATAAAGCATGCATTAGCTAGGTGAAATTCAGGAGGGAAACATGCAAAAATAAACTAAGTGAAAGGGAAAGGATGTCTACAAGATAAATGCTCAGACATGGAATTGCTGCATCACAGAGAAATTATAATTTTATGAAAAAGGTTTTTGGAACAGGAAAGTGCAATTACTGTTTATATACCAGATCCCTCTAGGACAATTTAATAATATGAAGACAAGAGGTTAAACCTCCATCCACGCTCTCTAACCAAGAGACAAGTCTTCATCGTCACACCTTAAACGTAGTGCTTCATACACGACAGGCAGCCACCAAACACCAACTAAAGTGAACTCCTTGGGTTAGAATAACAGAAATAAAATTGTTAGGAGCCCCTCAATAACACCTTACTATGTCTACTAATGATAATTTTTAAAAGAATTAAAAATCATTCTCAATTTTTTTTCAAATAAATCTTAATGAACGCTCCCCCAGTATGAACGACTGCAAAAGCTTCCATCTTCCAAACTCAACCTTTACAAAGCCTGAGGGTATTCAACTGTTGGTTGACCTTTATACTTAAAACTCACAAATAGCATACTGCTTCTAATTGTGCATTTTAAAAAAACACTGAATCTAAGAACAACATAGTTGAAATAGGGGCAGGGAGGTATTACCAAGTAAGGTTTTAATAAAAGTTAAGGTTTTCAATTTAGAAAGGTATTTATTGTGAGATTTCAATCCTTGTTTATGTTAAAATATCTAATTATGAAAAGATGAATGAATATATGATACTTTTTGAGAAACATTTCCACTTAGCAAATTAAACCCTGGCAAAACAAGACGGCTGAAGTTTATCTTTATTATAATACCCTATGAAAAATAGTGGCAGTCACAATTCCAAATGGATCGAAAAGGTCAATGGGTCTTTATCAATCTAACGCCTCTCATTTTTCAGGGGCTTGTACCTGCAACATAAGACTTGAATAGTGTCCTGCATAGAACTTACTCTTCCTTTTGCTCATGTTTTCAACTCATGTTATTGACTATCTAGAACTACATTTATCAAGCTTTAGGGAAAAAGTCGTGCGCAAAAGAGAAACATGCAGTTCTCATGTAGCTCCCAGTCTAGTGGAAGAAACGTCCATCAAATAATTATAAAATAATTAGTCTCATGGCTAATAGAAAAGGAGCTCTAAAGTGAAGTCAGGAAGGTTTAGGAGACTACTGTATCTCAGACAAATAACTAGCATAAAGACATGAAATCAAAATGTGGCATTTAATGCACTTGCCAAAAAAAACTGGATAGAACCAACAAAGAAATACACTAACTAATGACTCTAACATGAACAACTACATAAACTTGCAGTAACAATCTCAACTTTTATGCCTCCCTGCTACAGCGTTTAGTACATCCTTTCTAAACTGACTAGGTTTGATTATTTCATTTGTGTTGGCCAACAGTACAACAACAAACTTAACGCAGGATGCAGAACAGAAGAGCAGTTAGGCCTTGTTACCGCCTCTAAAAGCCTAAACCATCCTGCTATAGAATGAGACCACATAGTGGAGAGCAAAGCAGAGATTAGATGAGATGTAACAGTCTGTAGCCAGGGAACTATCAAACTTATGAGGAAGTCAAGATGCGCAGAATTAAATGTGTGGATGAGCTCAGTCAGGACTAGAAGAACCACCTAACTTACCCAAACATTTGTAAGTGCTTTTTCATTTGAGCCCTGAATTTTGAGTTTCATCTAATTTTCAATACATTAGCTAACTCAACAGGGATGTATCATTTACTGAGAAAACACGGCTGAAAAACAAAACAAAACAAAACAAAAACCGAAGCAAGGTGCAAAAGAGGGAAAAGCAAGTTCATTTTCTCATATTCAATTCCCACTTATTCTTTAAAGTTCAGCTTAGATATCAACTTCTCCAGGAAGTTTCCTTGATCCACATGCTGGTTCAGAAAGACACTCAATATTACCACTGTATTCTGTACACATCACTATCACTGATTACCCACATTGTTTTCTAATTATTCAGACACTTCTTCCTCACTAGACAACAGCTGTGTCATGCACTAGTCTGTGTCCTTTGTCTTGATATCATGTTACACAAAACGGCCCTTTAGTATTTGTTTTTGAATGTAATCAAAGAATTAAACACTTGTGTGAACTCTAATGTCTAACATTTCAACATTTCTCAAAATGTGGTCCACTGACAGCATGCTTGAGAATCGGTAGAGTGTATGTCAGAAATTCAGACCTCTAAGCTCTCATCATCATTTTTAGCGAAAAATGTAGAACCAAGTAATAGTGTGGTTACTAAATCACATCTCTTCAAAAATATCTAGCGACTCTCTGGACGACAGAGTCCTTAGCATAACATGTGTAACTGAAAATGTTCTTTGTCCACAACGTAGCTACTTTCCTAAGAAATGGCTCTGCGTCAGAGGAAACAGGAGTTGGGGATTTTCCAAGGAGGTGTGGCTTCTCGGGGAACACTTCTGCGGAGGAGGCTCTGAACATCCCAGGCCTGCCCTGTAATAGGGTCCGGTCCGGAGCGCAGAGGGGGTGCAGCGTCCCGCTGGTAAACAGCTCCCGCGGGGCTCTGGGATGGCTACTCCCGGCGCACCTAGGCGGGAGGGCCACAGGAAGGCAGTGACAGCTTGCTTGATCGCAACAGAAAGAAAAAGCGGGAAGGTTCGGGACGATGGCAGCCAAAAGGGGAAAGGAACGGAGTGAGAGGCGGCGCCGCTGCTTCCCACCTGCATCAAGCTCCAGCTGGTAACAGGGCAGCGGCTCGAGAGAGAGCTTGTAACCCTCGAAGCGGGGGTCCAACAGAGGTCTCTTCACCCGCAGAGAGCAATTAGCTGCCATCTCCATCACCTTCCAAGATCCTAGCGTGAGAACTAATAAACCTCCTGTTAAAAGGTCCGCGCCTCACTCCTCTGCCTAAATCTGTGAAGCAGCATGGTTCTCCTCCCAGAAAGCACTGCACTTCAAATGCCTTCTGGGAAATGTAGTGTCTGTGGGGGAAGTGGCCCACGTTGCATGCTGGGTGACGTAGTTTTCCGAGGACTTCAAATCCGAGTGTTGGCAGGGTCTGGACTCTCTTACCCAGAGGGCTAAGCGGCCAGGAGGCGGCCCGCGCTAGTTAAATTCTCACATTATAGGCAGGGTGGCGAGGTCCCGCCCCGGAAATGCGTGTTCTAGCTTTCTGTGTGCTTAGGTGCCCGAGCTACTGAGGGTCTAAGTCCGGGCAGCCGGAAGAGTGTGGTAGGTAACGGTCGCCAGCGCAAGGGTCATTTCGTCGCTGGGAAGGGACGGCCCTCGCCCGCGGTGATGGTGGTGAGCTATGCCCGTGGTCCTCAGGGCCGGGACCCGGGCCCGGCCCAGGCTCCTTTCGCTGTGCTGTCTTTCGTTAGCTTCCCCGACCCGCGCTCGCGGGCCTGTAGGGCTCTCCGACTGGGCGTGCTGCTGGAGCTGGCCTGGAGCCAGTCCTCGCTTTGTTTTCTGGCTCCTCCCCTCCCGCCTCTCCGGCAGTCCCCGCCCTGCTGTGTTTTCCCAAAAGTCCGAAATGGGAGGGAGCCCCTAGTGCCCATGTTTTACCAGTGAGAAAACTGAGGCCTTTCAGAAGTGACTTGTCCAAGGTCGCTCTCTGCATTTTGGGGACCGAGGCGACAAGAAGTTCAGTATCGTACTAACCAGAGCTTGCAGTTACGCCAAGAAGCTTAGCCACCAGCTACAAAAGCAAACCTTTCCTAGTTCTTTCTCCATCCTTCCTTCTCCTTGTTCCTTAGGGAAGAAGAAAAATAATTCCAACTGTGAAAACTTAGTGACCCTCTCGGTTTTCATGTGGAGGAGACACCAAAAGGATTCAAGATAGTGACAGATTAGGTGTGGGAAGGTTAGTTTATTCTAAGATTTATTTAAACTTTTAAATGGCTTAGATGCCATCAGAATGTAACCTTACTCTCATTTGTACACCATTTTAGAATGGGTTGTCTAGTTGTACAGGAGGTTGAGAATTTCCTAAGAATTTAAGAGTTGTTTTCCCCTTATCCCACCATCAATATGCGTCCTTAATAATGCACACAAACATACACTTGCAGATAGTGTAGCAGTTGTAATTATGAGTACATTCTAGTAAGGAGTGAAATACTTAGGAGTCTTGCCTATTTCATTTTTCACTAATAGTGTTTACTCTTACTTTGATGTGTAGGTTATATAGCTTCCCCAAATTTTGAATGCTGTTTAAAGTGCAGAAATGATCAGCGTTTAGTTATGGACATGGCTACTGGAATTAAAGTACCTGAGTCAAATTCTGCCTTCATTTTCAGTTTCTGTGCCTCAGTTTCCTCATATGTAAAATGCAAATTATGTTAGTGATATGTAGCAGTAAGTTTGGGGCGTTAAATGTGATTTTTTTAAAAAGCGTACAAAGAATTAGCTTTATATCAGGCACTTAAATGTGTAATAAATGTTGCAATAATAGTTATCTAAAATTTCATTAGTAAAAGAATGAACTTGGGAGAAGGAACTTGTGTAGTGAGTAAATAAGACTTTTTGGGATGCAATAAATAATAATGATGATATCATTATTTGAAATTTACCGGCCCTTCAGTTGATAGAATGTTAAACCTGTTAGGATGTTTGCTTAGAAGATTTAAAAGAAAATGTTTCTTAAGTGTTTTATATCTGAAAGTACATTTTGATATCCAGGTTAGCAAGATGAACAAAGATGCGCAGATGAGAGCAGCGATTAACCAAAAGTTAATAGAAACTGGAGAAAGAGAACGGTAAGTTATAGGCTGTGTTTATAAATTACATTTTACCACATTTACATTATTCTAAAAATCTAAATATCAAGAAACAAAACATGTCAGTGAAAAGAAAATTGAGATTATCAGAAGTTTCTATTCCTAATGTCTGTAAGAAATAATTTTAGGTTTATTCAGCATTGCAAGAATTCAAGGGAAGAGGGTAATGTAGAAAAGTATGCAGAAGTGGTTATCTTTCAAAGAAGTATAATTTAATGGAGAAACATACATATCCTAAGAACTACGGTTGAAAGCATGAAGTTATCAGGGAGATAATGTGATATAGAATGATGTTCAGTGTTCACCACATTCAGGGGCCAAAGTGTTTTAACTGTATTCCTCTCCTCTGAAACACTTTTCTTCCTTCCCTGTTTGTAGCAAATTTTTGTTGTTATTGTTGCTTGTTTGTTTTTTGTTTTCTGAGACAGAGTCTCATGATGTAGTTCAGGTGGGCCTTGAACCCACTGTGTAGCCCAGGTTGGCCTTGAACTCACAGCAATCCTCCTGCCTTAGCCAGCCATGTGCTGGGATTACTGAAGTATATCACCACAGCTAGCTCATGTGTAGCAAATTCTAGCTCATCTATCAAGTAATAAATATTTCTTCTTCAAGGAATCCATTCATTAAATCCCAAACATTTTGTTCTGTGGTAGTATTTAATCAATTTAATCACACTGTAGTCTAGCTACCTACTTTACTAGTTTGTATCCTCCATTGCGATCTATTTTCCATGAGAATAGAAGCAGCCGTGTATATCCAGCATCTGCTGTTATACCTACTGCCTAGTTGGCCAAGTAAATATCTGAAGAATGAGTGGCTTTAGAAGTACAAAGAAAGGGCTGAAGAATCAAGAAAGGCTTCCAGGAACAGAATGATAAAGTTTACAAGAGAAATACACCTGTAAAGAATCTTTTCAATTCTTCCTGGGTTTCAGGTGCTCAGATGAGATCTCACGGAATAACTAAAGGGGAGGTTCAAAGATTAGTAGTTCTTCAGTCAAATAAAAGAGAGATGTTCCATACAGAAGGAATAGAATATGCAGTCATTGTTTAGTATAACATACTACTGGAGAACTAGAAAATAATTGCAGGCCTGCGAAATACTTGCAGAAAGCTAGCGGGTGTATTATGAGAGCATGTGGATGGAACAGTGAATCAGAGGAGTGGATTTTGTGTAAGTCAGAATTAGTTCAGTTGAAAATAATAGAAACTGACTTAACCAATGGAAACATATGTTCTTCTAATTAAAAAATGTAGGGTTTCAAATTGTTTCATCCATCATTGAGTCCACACACAAAAGTTATTGCCAAGAATATTTTTCTTTTCCTCTGAAACCTGCTTTTCTCTGTATTGGCTTTATTCTTAATGGGCCCAACTTACCTTCCTTATGAAAGGACTTACCTTGATTACCATCTCATTTAAAAGGAAATTTACGATCAACCTTGTAGAGACCATATTTCTATCATATTTCTACCCAGATTCATATTTTAGGAATGGGAATGTTTTCTCTAGCAAAGATATATGGATCCCATGGTTTGCAAGTGACTTTATTGTTGCATGATGGAAATTATTAAAAGATTTTAAGAAAGGGACTGACTAGATCACATTTATACTTCAGAGATTTTATGCCAACTGTATGAAGGAAAGACTTGCAGGGGTCAAGGTAGCAGAAAAAATAAATTTGAAGATTACATTGGGCTAAAAATGAAAAGTTGCAAAAATGGAAAGGAGAAGTTACTGTTTTAAAAAAAAAGAGAGAAGCAGTTCTCACTATGAGGAAGGAGCCATCTAGAATAGTGCCATGGGTAACTTGAAAGGGTAGACCGTTAGTAATGAGTATACGGAATTACATATTTTTTGTTTTCTTCATTCATGAAACTTGAAGTCACTGAGTTTTTATCATGTGTCACACTGTTAACTGCCACAACTATAGTAATAAAATTTAAGTCTACTCTTCTGGAACCTGCAGTCTAGGAA
The DNA here is from genome assembly GCA_004027295.1 of Dolichotis patagonum. NCBI lineage: Eukaryota > Metazoa > Chordata > Mammalia > Rodentia > Caviidae > Dolichotis > Dolichotis patagonum. The sequence goes on along the minus strand of PVJX010001104.1, from coordinate 118,053 downwards.
AATAATAAATGTATATTGTCTATGAGGTAATAAGTGCTATAAGAAGAAGAAAGCAGAATAAGGGAGGGAGTGATATTTACTATAGAAAAAGTAGAGATTTTCCCTGAGAAGAGATGAGAAGGATATGAGGAAGCAGAGTTCTTCAAGAAACAAAATTCTAGATTGAGCTTGCTGGGGATTTTTGAGCAATACATGGAAGCTAAGGAGACTGAGTAAGTTGATACAAGAGAAGGGAAGTAAAGACAGAAGTACCGCTGAGGATAAGGTAAATCATAGAGGATCATTTGGGCTTTTGTAGACTTTTCCCAGACCTGGGGATTAAACTCAGGGCCTCCACACGCTGATCCACATCTCTAGCCATTATGCTTTTTGATCTCAGCATTCCAAAATGGACTCATACTTGCAGTCCTCTTGTCTCAGCGTCCCTCAGTGCTAGGGTTTTGGGTGAATACCACTGCTCCTGGCTGAGTCTTGGAATTTTATTCTGAGCAAATTGAAGAGGCCAGGAGGGTTTTGAGCAGTAGGAAGAGAATGAAGTATATAAGGTAAAAAGCAAGGCAGTAACTTACAAGGTTAGGTAACTGTCCAGACAAGAAAATAAGGTGTTAATGGCAGAGATGGTGAGAAACATTTGAATTCAAAGTGTGTATTTTAAAACTGAAATCTGGGATTTACTTACGGATTGTATGTATAGTGTGAACAAGGAAGCTTAATGAAAGATGCTGCCAAAATCTCTAGTCCAAGGACTCCCAAGAATGGAGTTGTCATTTTAAGAAGAACAGGATAAGTGGGAGAGAATATGAAGTTGGATTTTGGCCCTATTGAGATTGAAAAGCCTGAGATACCAAGGTAGAAATGTCATATAGCTGATCTGTAAGAGTATCAGAAGAGAAGCAGTTTGCGTGGAAAGAATCTATTTGGTTTGGGTTGTGATTTGTCTAAACTAAGAAATGAGGTGGAGCATTGAGGATTTGTAAGAGTAGATATGGTAAAGGAATATAAAAATTTTTTTTGTATCCATGATGCCATTTATTGCAGTAGACACTATTTTTTACCATTAAGTAAAAAAAAAGATACTGCTAATGAAACTATGCTAGGCATAGCCAATTGCTGACTTATTAAAATGTGGAGAGGGAGTGGTAGTCTGAGGTTAGATGAGAGGTATCGTGAGGAAGTAAGAGAACTAAAAACAAAGTACAGAATTTCTGTTGAAAGAATGGATTTTGAAACTTGAAGATTTCAGAGGTACAAGCTCAAGTAATACCCGCTAGAAGTTGTACAAGACTCATGATACTCCTGATCATGAAGGAAATTGAAAAGTCCAGAGAGACGACTACTATAGCCCACAGTGTCGTTATTTCACTTTAGTATTATAAAAAATACTTTTTAGAAAGATTTTGCTACTTATATTCATGTACAGCCCAACACAATTCATCTTCACTCAATGTTGCCCAAAGAAACTAAAAGATTGGATACTCATGTACCTCAAGAAGTGTTTTAGCCCTCCTGTTCATTTAATTTTATTCCTTAAATGATTCCCAGATGAAATGTAAAGCACAGAGTTTAAATGATTTGCATAAGATTAAAGAATAACTTAGTGATACAACCAAGATTAGGCTACAGTTAAAGTATCAAAATAAGAAGGCAGGGAATTTTTAGTTGAACAGTTCAAATATTGCTTCAGACATTCATATTTAAGATGTACTTCTCTGTTTAACTTGTAAACATTTTTTTCTACAGCCTCAAAGAGTTGCTGCGAGCTAAATTAATTGAATGTGGCTGGAAGGATCAGCTGAAGGCACACTGTAAAGGTAATCATTTTCATTTAGAACCTAAGCTAGTTCCATTGCTCTAAATTGGGTTGCTCTTTGCTTCACTAGAATAAACATATAGTCATTACTTTAAAGTATGAGTGCTGAAGCATAATTTTAAAAAGATAGGTAACTGAATCTCATAGTAATAGCTTTCTTTTCTCAGTGGTATATGTAGACCTAATTTCTGCATTTTCAGGAATTTTGGAGGGTTTCTGAGTGAGGCATAAGCACTCACGATTTTCTCTGCCATTAAAATATGGAGTCATCTTATTTTTCAGTATGTTTGTCCTTAATAGCAAATTGAGCACTTGAGGGTTGGTGGGCTTTTAAGAATTACAACTCTTTTCCCTTAAAGTGATAATTTTAAATCACTTCTTAGAGTACACTTAAACTTCTTAGAGTACACTTAAATAATGAAAGCATCTTAAATTGCTGATTTTGAGGATATCACTGGATAGATTATATGTGTTGCTAGGATGAACCTCCTTTCTGGCTCAGCTTTGGTGTGTGAAATTCTGGATATTTATGTCTACACATAAAAATACTAGAGACTTTAAGAAGGTTCTGTAGCATGTTAGTAAAGCCACAGACTTTGAGGCCATGAACTTTCACCAGTAAAAGACTACAACCAAATTTCAACTGAAGTTCAGCTCAGATGTAAGCTTACCTGTAAAATGGAAAAAATGCCTAGCTCATTAGATTATTGTGACTGTTAGTCAAAACACCTAATAAGTATCTAGTAAAAGTTAACTGTATACTTTCTTATATTTTATTTGGCCCACCATAGAGAAGAGAACCCAGAAAAGTAGTTCTGCATTTTTGGCTCTTGTTATTCATATCATATATTTATGGAAAAGCTGATACGATTACAGTAAAATCAGATCTAAGCTAGGTGTAGCGGTGCACATCTGTAATCCCAGCTCTTGGAAAGGTAAGGGAGGAGGATCACAGTGAGTTTGAGGCCAGCCTGGACTACACAGAGAGTTCAGGGCCAGGCTGAGCAACAAAGTGAGACGCTTTCTCAAAAAAAAAAAAATCTGTCCAGTTACAAGTTCCTGGTTTTCTATACTTGTTAAATTTGAACGTTATAAGTTCAAATTTATTGTAAATGTTACAGGTTATTTAGATGAAAGATGAACACACTTTAGCTTTTTTTCTGAAAATACTGACTTTTTTTTAAGATTATACATTTTCATTAAAAAAAAAGAAGTGTCCTCTTTTTTATTTAAAAGACCAATCTATACTCTAAAACATGATTTTAACCCTTCCTCTATGAAAATCTTTCTTACAGATAATGATTTTAAATGATATGATTTGTTTTTTGCTTTTGCATAAGAGGTAATTAAAGAAAAAGGACTAGAACACGTTACTGTTGATGACTTGGTGGCTGAAATCACTCCAAAAGGCAGAGGTAAGGAGTACAGAGTGTGTCAAAGGAAACGTGTACTGGAGACATGTAGTTAGCTGATTCAAATGTTCTTTTCTAAGGAAAAACAGCACCTTTTCCAGAATTATGTAGGGACTGTCATGGCCTCATGGACAGAGTCATCATGGCTTGTCTTCCTTTCTAGTAGTCTTGAATAACAGATAGGATAATCGGTGTAAAACGTTACTGTGCTGTAAAACACTGTACCAATATAAGTCGATACAGTTGTTAACAGAGAGATAATTTTTAAAGTATGGAATTTTACAGAGAAAAATATCACCTGAAGCTAGGATTTATAAACTTTATTAGATATGGCCTGACTCCACTCCAATATTTAATAATTCAGACTTTTACTTCAGCCCCCGGGTCATTGCTCTGCTATCTCTTTCCTTGTTAAAAATAAATGAAGGTCTGTCTTCTTGAATGTCTAATTAAGAATTTGGTAGTTCCATAACTTCCTGTTGAAGATAATCCATATTTAAGACTCACAATGCAATCAGAATCTTAATTTGTCTCTTAAACCCCTTGTTTATAGAAGGCAAGGAAAAGATATGGAATATTATATTATTGCTGATATGTAACAAATAGGAACTGTACCATTGTTAAGCTGGGTGTAGTGACATCATTTTCAGTTATTTTGTAAGGTTTGTGTTTTGTGTGTCTCTAAGTAGAAGCAGGTGAATTAGATGGCCTATGAAGTTTTTTTCTCACATAGAAATAGTGAAAGTAATGTAAGTGTAAAAAGTAAATAAATGAGATTATTACTTTCAAAAACTAATTCCCTGGACTGCTACTTGCTGTGAATTAGCTACAGAATCGCATGGTCCTTTCCAGTCATTTCTTCTTCTTCTTCTTTCTTTTTTTTCGTGTGTGTGTGTGTGTGTGTGTGTGTGTGTGTGTGTGTACAGGGAATCTAACTCAGGACCTTGCACTTGCCAGGCAAGTGCTTGTGCCGCTGAGCTACATCCCCAGCCCCTCCAGTCATTTCTTAAATCTTGTTTTAAAAATCTTAATTTTTTTTCTTCAAGTGTATCTCAGGAAATGGAAAAAGTATTTATTGTTTGATTTATGAATTTATATTTTAAGGTAAATTTTTGAATTTCTTTTTCTGTTTTCTTATGTAATTTATACTTCATCTCTTAACATTGTTTAGGAAAGGGTTACACGGGTTACCCTTTGCTTCTCCAACACTTGTATCTTGGTTATTTCAATGTCTTCCTCACTGGAAAGTACGCATATAAAAACAAAAATAAATTATCTTGTGTTTTTAGTCTTGTTATTGTCAAGAGTAGGTCTTTTATTACTGTACAGTGAGATTGACCTTTTTTAGTGTATAATTTTGTGAACTTTTTAACTATACAGATGTGTAAGTACTGCTGTACTCAGGTTACAAAACAATTTATTTAAACCAAGAAATTCCCTCAAGATAATCTCTTTTTTTTGTTTGTTTGTTTGTTTGTTTGTTTTTGAGGTCCTGGAGATTGAATACAGGGCCTTTGCATTGGGATACATCTACAGACCTTTCTTATTTCTTTTCGAGACAAGGTCCTTCCTTGTTGCCTAAGTTTAGGACAAAATTGAGATTCTCATGTCTCAACTTTCCAGTATGCTGGATTATAGGCAGGTGCTACTGGCTAAGATGTCCTGTTGTACTTACAATATATACTGAGACAGTTGATCTGTTCTTGATCACTTTGGTTTTAATTAAAAATGCTTTAAATATATATTAATTACTTTTCCAGTGGACTTTTAAGTATATAGTGTTTGTAAGAAGATGGTTTACAAAGGAGTATCTGCTAATTGATCTGTGTACTTATTTATATAATTCTCTGTAGAAATAGTGAATTGTATTTGAAGTTTTCCATTTCCCCTGGACATAATCAGATCTATTAGATATTTTAGTTCCCCTGTTGCCAGTTATTAGTTTACATGTTTATATGAGAATGACTGTTTTTCCTCATACATATTATTGACCTTAAGATTTTAGATTTTTGATAGGTAAGACATGGTGTTTAAATGTTTAAATTTTTATTTTTCTTGAAATTGAACCTCTTTAAGAACTATGGGTCTCCTTTTCTTTGTCTCCTTTGCTCATTTGTATTAACCTAGTGATCTTACCAGTTTGAAACAGCTACCTGTACAGTATAGAAATCAGTCCTTTTCTATAAAAAGGTTTCCTCAGCTTTTGTCTTTTGACTTTGGTTATAATAATTACAATCAGATATAAAATGTTATATTTAAATCATACTTAATCTGTAGTTTAAAATGGTTTTCTCCAAGAGTCTTTGTTTTCTTCTCATCAACATGAAGTGTGTTTTTGTATAGTTTATTAAAATAGTGAGTTGCAAATATACCTTGTTTTCAGAAATCTTTACATGCGTGTATAATTTTTTAAGTGAACCATGAAGGTTATGAAATTTGTATATTGGTAATCCAGAATAAAATGTTAGATATCAAATTTGTATGTACTGGAATCTTCTTATGGTGATTTGTTTGTTTTTGTATTTCAGCCCTGGTACCTGACAGTGTAAAGAAGGAACTCCTACAAAGAATAAGAACATTCCTTGCTCAGCATGCCAGCCTTTAAGGTTGAATTAGATTGTGTTGTTCTGTGGTTTTATTTCTGAAAGTAAAACTTGCCATAAATTAGAAATCAGTTTGCCGAAATAAAATCCTTTTTTGTATGATGGTATACAGTTTTCAGTAATGATGTATACATTGTATTGATTTTTTTCTCTAAATGTGTTATTTTAATAAATATCTCATGAATAAGTTTGAAGTTTGCTTGAATTTTGGAATAAAAGGGACTCTGTCTTTATTACTGATTCCGTAGATGTGAGAGAAACAGCAAGTAATATAGTGTAAGTGTTAGTATGTGCAGTCTTGTGTTAAATGCTGAGAAGTAAGTAGCTTTTCTTCCTTGTTTGCATATGGTGTATTCCTCTTTTGAATCCCCCTAATTGTATAAGTTGTAATGTCCTATTCTTTGTTATGAACCCAGAGGGTTAGGACTGGGTCTTACTTATCTTTATGTGCCTTCCTTATGCTTCAACGAATTTACCATCTAGTGGAAGAGAGAACATTTGCAAGCTGGCTCCACATCAAGCTTCTTCCATATGCTCTGCGCATCTGAACTTTGAAAGCAGAATCTATAAATCGCATCCCCACATACTAAGGCCAAGAAAGAACTTAATGGGAAATAATCTCCACCCATTAGCTTTACTCCGACATCAAGATTACCAAATCCAATGGACACTTGTCTGTTCTTATATGACCTCTGCTGGAAAGTGAGAAAGTTGAGGATCCTGCCAGTTGGAACTCTCGTCCCACTCCTCACATTGTTTCTTCCTACCACTGGAAGTTCCTTCTGTTTCATGTGGAGTACATTTTGCCGTGCGTGACTATTAAGTAATAATGTTTCATAGGGCTCTATCCTGAGCCTTCTGCCTAACTGGATATGTATTTCCTGGGCAAATCCTAAGAATTGGGTCAGACCATGGCTTCAGACACCACAGGTCGATAAATGCTAGACGGCGTCTTCAGACCAGACTTACTTCTAGCCTCCAGACCCAAATACTCATCTGCTGTGGATCAGCTTCCTTGGATATTCCACAAGCACTTCAAACTGACCAAACCTAAAATAATGATTATGTTTTTTCCCACTAACTAACTACTCTTGTTGTATCCCTTATCTCTGAATGGTACCTCCCAGACATACTGACATTGCTGAAGAGCTTATTAAAATGCTGATTCTGAAGGTAAGAAAAACCACACAAGATTCTGTATTTCTGACAAAAGTCTGAGTTTTGATTGTGCATTTTGCTGAGTGAGGACTACTTTACATTTAAATTGTCCTCTCCTTTTAACAGGTCCGTATGACTGCAGTAGACTTCTACTGTTTCTTGTTCTGATTCCAGGTCTCCCCCAGCACCTACACTGCTGCCTCAGTGGCCTTACTATTCACTGTATTTCACCACTTGAAATAGCTCAATGTACAGATGGAATTCAAACCTCACACGTCTAGGGCCTTCTAGATCTGACATCTACTTATTTTTCTAGAGTTGCCAAAATTCTGCCTCATAATTCCTTTGAAAATCTGTTAGTCCTTTTCCTCCTACTTAACCTGATTTCCATTTGCCCTTCAAAATTCAGCTTGGATTGCTAAAATATTCTAATCTTCTTCTAATTTAGGTAATCCACCACTGTTTTCCTATACAGTAGCTATGCATTTCAGCGTAGTGCCTGAGCTTCACACATGCACTCAAGGGAGGAAGAAGCTGTTTGACTTGGTATACTACTTGAATGTGGGTAAGGGGTGGGGAACTGAGTGAACAAATGAACACTAATGTGCATAGAAAGGTAGCAGTAAAGGGTATAACTGAGAAAAGGTTTCACATTAATTTTTGGTTCACAGTTTCCAGAAATAATTTCGTTCTGATTAAAACTGCAATGTCTGAACTAGTTGAGCTCAATTAAGTTTTAAGCTTGAGACAGGAACACTTACAATCAAAACCTACCCCAAAGAGTGTTGTTACACTCTCTCTTGAAAAGTGTTCTAAAGTAATCATAAATTTCTCATCATTTTGTTACCCATCATCAAAAAGGAAATAGAAATAATTTTTATTTCATAGTGCTATAAATGAAATAAAACTGAAGTTTGTTCATAAAGGTACTACTTTATTAAACCAAAAGACAGTATGTGACAGTGAAAAGGCATTTGGAAATCTGGTATTTTAAAAAAAAAAAAAAGCTGAATTAATAATAGCCTCACAGCAATTCACCACAGAGTGTAGATTAAAATTGGTAGCATTGAGAACACATTTCTAATCCCACTACCTTTATAAATGACATAGTTTGCATCTAGAACCATTAATATCTTGTAAATAACTCTGAAATCTTGACTCACACCGTGGATTTACGTAAGTTAGGGATACATTCTTTAAAAATTGTGCATTGTCTCATTCTCAGTGTTGGAAATTAATAGGATTATTGTTTCGTGACTACACAGGGTGGATCTAATTGGGATTAAGTTTCTTTTGTATAGCATTAAAGAAAACTCAGCTAAATTATTTATGTAATCACTTTGCTTTGGCATTACAAGTGTATCATTTGGTTGAGCAGTGCCAAACTAGGGTCTGGGTGAGGTTGGGGAGTGGTAATTGGATCTAGGGCTTTTCATAATTTGATAAAAAGCTTTCCCCAACACAGGAGAAGTGTGACAGCTGCTCAGTGGCTAATGTTAGAAGTGGTCCAGAGTGTGTGTGTACGTGTGTGTGTGTGTGTGTATGTGTGTAATTTATAGAAGGCTCACCTCATGTTAATGACTTCGTAAAAACCCTCATATTAACCATTAGAAACTACACAAAAGCCTTTGGATGAATCTGCCAAGAAAATATGTACAATCAGACCAATTAGATTCTAATCTCTTCTATGAAACACCAGGTAAGACTATCTTCTGCCTCAGTTTTCTTATCTGGATAATGTGATGTTGCTGACCTGGTAGAATTAAAATAATTTTTAAAAACTTGTAAAATACTAGTAAAAGAACCAGAAAAAGCAATATGTACTTATTACCCTAGCAAGAACTCTAGAAATACATGTTTACTTGGGGTTTTTTTTCTAGTTTTATATGGATACATGAATTACCCTTGCATGGGAAATGACTACTTTTAGTTTTTAGGTATTTCTACCGAATATTAATTATCATAAGAATACCTAAAAAAATAAAGATGACCATCAAAACTTGATTGGAATAGAACAAATATCAGTAGAATAATACTTAGCAGAGTTTTGAAGTTTGAAAGTATTTATTTTACTCTTATTTTTCTATGAACTCCTCTATGACATGGACTTTACCTCACATATGTTTTACTCTTCAGTGCCTAATAATAAATTCTTGATAAGTTCTCTTAAATAAGGACAGTAGAGAAAGATGTGCCTCACATCCTAGACTTCAGCTTATTTCATTATTCTTTATATCAGCCACAAGGGGTCACTTGAAACCTATATGTGATTCTCCCTGGGACTCCGAACTGTCAACAAGCCCAATTCCAATTCAGACCACCCACCTTTTAAAATTTAAGATGAAAGTGTCACGGAATTAAACTTAATGTAAGAACCTCAGAATGTGTTTCAGGTATAAAGTAAGATGAAGTGAATTGCTTGCCTGGGACCATTTGCTGAAGCCAACTGGGTCATTGAGTCAGGAAATTGTTTCAAAGCTATCTTGGTTTTCTCTCCTTGCTGAGACAAAATACCTGATGCCCAAAGTGAAGCAAGGGAAGGTTTATTTCTTACAGTTTTGGAGGTTTCAGTCCACACTCAGCTGTCCCTATGGCAGCATGGCATGGGCAGCCTTCCATGGCCACTGCAAACAGCAAGTTCAAACAGAGCAGAAGAGAGCACAAAGCACAGCTCCTTCCCACCCTTATATTGTATGCTGGCTCCACCCCTGGGCGGGAGCACTCACAGCCAATCCCAGTGTCAGACAACAACCCAATCACAGACGAGATAGGGCACGTTCAGGGTGGTATGGCCTAGACAACAACCCAATCACAAACGCCAGACTCAGCCGTGTCCATGATTGCAAGAGGCTTGTGGGGGTAGGTGGGGGCCAAACACAAACCGTAACAAAAGCATACAACACTACAGCAATAGTTGTATTTCACTTACTTTTTCGAGAGAGAAGATATTGTTAACAAGTGAAAAAAATGTTTTTCAGTGTTTTAAAATGTAGTTATATACATACTTTTCTGTTTCACCTATGTCACTTTGTAAAAAGCAGAGGATTTTATAGTGCCAAAACCCTGTTGGAATTCAATGTATATTGATTTATGATGACCGTAGAAAAGATCATTCAAGAATGAAAGCATGCAGAATCTACACCAAGGCACAATGTTGCTCATAAAGTAGTTATGTATACAATAGTATTTATTACATCCATAATGCTTCAGTTTTATATTCAGATCACCAGAATTAAGTGATAATAAATGGTGATCAGTTGCCATATACCTTTCCCCAGTTTTTTGTTATTTCTAGACATCTACTTATATCAAAGTTAGGCTTTGATGGGTGAGAGCCACAAGACAATAAATGAAAAAGAAATGCTCATTAAACTGTAGCCAGTCTGACATACAGGTGATTTAGAGAACAACATACACAGTGTGATTTGAGACATTCAGTGTGGTTGAGATAACAACAGTGTTGAGTGCTATGTTTCTCTTCTCAGTTCTACTGTTAGCGTCTTAGTGACTTCATTAGTCACTGGAAGGTTCCACCTGACAGTTGCCTATCAACAATATAATCTCCTGTATTCTAGGGACACTGTCAGAATAATAAAGGGTGAGAATATTCTTGTGGACGGTATGACAAAAAGTCAAACTTATGGTCCAGGGCTTAGCATTGGTACTCATTACACAGTTTGTGTGTGGGATGCATCTTCCGTATCTTATCCCACATCAAAAAATTGGGGCTTACAGATGTATTTAATGAAAAAAGACTGGACATATTCACTGGTCCGTTGCATTTACCTTGTTCCTGATACAATTCTCCCACTTTGGAGACCATTACCCGTATCATCACTTTCCTTATGCCCTTGCTCCCCTCTTACCCACTGAGACTTGAGAGTGTCATTAGAATTCCTTCACAATTTCCCTTAACGTCTGTCTCCCTCTTTTCTCCAGTCACACAGGTCTGTTTAGGCACACCTGCCATACCCAGAAAGCTTCTTCCCTGTCTGTTGATGCCTGATCATCTGAACTTGAAGAAAATGTCACATACTTTCTGATAAGCCTCATTTTAAAATCACAACCGCAGCATTGTGGAAAAACAACCTGCTTTGGATCTTGATGTGCCACTGATGTGACAACTGGCACCGGCATTTGACAAAAAAAGTCAATGTCAAGAAAAGAATGTAACACTTAAAAAACAGAAAAAAAAATGAAAGGCGAGCAAAACCAGGAAATGCTCTACATTAAAAGAAAACTAAGAGTCAAATTTAAACTAATGTGTCTTTCTTGGTAAATAAATAAAACACAACTATCAATGGCATTGTTAGGACATTTGGAGATTGTATATATTTGTTTGTTTTGTTTTTGTTTTTGAGACAGGGTCCCAACATGCAGTTCAGGCTGGCCTTGAACTCACTTTGTAGCCAGGCTGGCTTCAAACTCAGTGATACTCCTGCCTCAGCCTCCCAAGTGCTGGAATTACAGGTGTGCACCACCACACCTGGCACTGAAAATTATAAACATGGGTTATAGTTAATTTCCTGAATGTGTTCATGAAGGATGACTATGTTCCATGCTTAAGTATAGGGGAGGAAATACCTCATTATAACCACTGTCAAATGGTTTTTTAGAAAGATATAAATACTAAATAAGGAAAGAAGAAGGGGTACAAAGAAATGGGAATTAAATGGAAAAATTGACATTTCCTGCAAATAACTCAAATTTGCCAAAATGTATTTTTTTTCCACTTTACACTGTATTTTCAATGACTAAAACATTACAAATAAAATCTGACTTTTTGTATGTAGTATATACAAAACTACAAAATGTGATCATGGCAGTGTTGCTTTTACATCTTTGCATAAATGTTTCACATTGTTTATATGATTCTATAACTGGCTTTTACTTTTTGTTTTCTGAAGCATCTTTATTAATGCATGACCTGTAAAATTCTGTGCTTATTAATGTACATAACTCAGTGGGTTTGAGAATGAGTAGGCATCAATGAAACCACCTTCATCAAAACCAGGGACACTTATCACTTCCCAAAGTTTTCTCTACCCTTTTATTATTGTTGTAGTTATGTGTGCACATATGTGTGCATGTGTGTGTATCTATCATTGTATGTAAGGATGCTTGACATAAAATTTACCCTTATAAGGTTTTAGTTAGGCTATATCCAATATGCTGTATAAATTTCCAGAACTTTCTTAACTTGAATAACTGAAACTTTGTATCCTTTGAGCATCATCTTCCCATTTTTACCTTACCCCAGCTCCTAGCCATCATCATTCCCTCTGCTTCTGTGCATTTGACCATTTTCAGTTCTACATATGAGCAAAATCATACAATATCTGTCTTTCTGGATTTCCTCTATGTTCATTGATGTTGTTACAAATGACAAGATTTATCTCCTTTTTAAAAAGTTGTATATCAATTGCATGTGTGTGTGTGTCACATTTTCTTTGTCCATTTATTCATCTTTGGACACTTAGATTCATCCCAAGTCTGGGATATTGTGAATAATGGTACAATGAGAATGGAAATGCAAATACATCAAGATCCCGATTTCAATTCCCTTAGATATGTGCACAGTAGTCAACTTGCTGTGTCCTGTATAGTTCTGTTTTTAATTTTTTTCAGAAATGTCCATAATGTTTTTTGTAATAACCCTGCCAATTTACATTGTCAACAAAATGTGCGAAGGTTATCTTTTCTCTATATCTTGACATGTTATCTTTATTTTTTTTTATAATAGCCATTTTAACAATTGAAAGGTGATATGTTATTGTGATTTTGATTTTCACTTTTCTGAAGGTTAGTGATGTAGAGTATCTGGTAATTTACCTACTGGTTCTTTGTATGTCTTTGTTGGAAAAATGCGTACTCATATTTTTTGCCAGTTTTTAAATTGGTTTGACTTTGGGATTTTTGTTTGTTTGCTATTGAGTTGTAGGAGTTTCTCATATATTTTGAATGTCAAATGTATATGTTCATGATTGACAAATATTTCCTCCTTTCTACAACTTGTCTTTTCATTTTCTTAATTGCTTAATTGCTTTCTTTTGCTGTACAAAAGTTTTTTGGTTTGAGGTAGTACTATTTATTTATTTTTGTTTTTGTTATTAGTACTTTTGGTGTCTTAAACCTTCTCCCTGAAAAAAAAGTAACTACTGTGACTAATGTTAAAGTATTTTCTAATGTTTTCTTCAAGAAGTTTTATAGTTTCAAGTCTTAACATTCAATATTTAATTTGAATTAATTTTTGTGTATAACATATGATAAGGTCCAACCTCATTGTTTTGCATGCGTAAATTCAATATTTGAAGACAATATTCCTGAAAAGACTCTTTTCTCCATTGTATATTATTGCTACCTTTTTCAAAAATTAATTGACTATACATGTGTGGCCTGGGACGCCATGCAGTGTGTCCCTGAGAAGGCATTGTGTGAAGCTGTGAGGGTAAAGCTAAACATGCAATCAGGGAACAGAGTTGGCCCAAGCGAGAAGTCATGAGAGCTACAACCGTTGAAATTGCCACAGGGGTGGAGTCACTCAAGCCTTTGGCACTTATAACTTACCACAGATTGCTTCAGATGTTCCACATGGAGCTATAAGACTTAAATGTTTGCCCTGCTGGATGTTAGACTTGCTTTGATCCCATTCCTTTGCATTCCCCATTTGTACTCTTTGAAATAGTAATGTTTATCTTGTGCCAGTGAATGTTGTGTTCAACTCTCTTTTCATTTGTACAGAGAATTGCAACTAAGGGTTTGCCTTATATCCTAGAGAAGACAGTATTTGGACTTTTCAGCAATGCTGAAACTGTTAAGATTTTAGTAACTCTCAAGATGGACTAAATGCCTTTTGCATAAAGGATATGCATGAGTCTTTGGGGGGCCAGAGTGGAACGTTACAGTTTGTGTCTGGATATCTCCTCAGAGCTTCATGCAGTCATGGGGGCAGCCGTCTACAGTTTAGGACTCATTCATGGTCCAGTGCTGGGATTATGGGAGTGAGTGCTACATCCAGTAGGTGTGGACTACAAACAATATAAGGGACAGAAAGAATCTTCTCTGCACACTCCTCCCTTTTTGTTCTTGCTTTTGCTGATTTCTGCTGCTATAAGCTGTTGACCCTTTGCCACACCAGCCTGCCTTGAGGCCAGCTGATTATGAACTGAAACCTCTACAAACTGTGAGCTAAATAAACCTCTACAAACTGTGAGCTTTCCTTCCTTAATTTTGGGCATCAAGTATTTTGTCCTAGCAATGAGAGAAAAGTAACCATGACAGTATGATCACAAGGTGCATCTATTTTCCTTCCAATGACTCAAGTTTATTTGGACCTTCTGAAATCTGGATGGAATATTTTCTGAGCACTCTGAACCTGATTCTGAGGAACAAAATTGCCATTCTTTCTGAGTTAAAGTGGTCTATTTCATAAAGGCAATAGTCCCACTCATGAAGCTTTTGTTTTAATCACCTACCCAAAGGCTACATTTCTCACATCTCTCACTTCGTATGTTAGGATTTCAACAAATGAATTTTAGGAAACAGAAACATTCCAATGATAGCATGAAATTAAAGCTTCTTCAGTTCATTTGACAAAACCATGACAATCGTATCTTAAAAAACTCCAAACTCCAAATAAGCCCTATGGTTTGGATATTATTAAATGTCTCCCAAAGTCTCCTGTGTTGAAAACTTGATCCCCAGCTGGTGCCCTTATTGGAAGAAACAGGTCACATGGGGTATACTCTTGAAAAGTATATTTCCCTGGTCCCTTTGTGTGTCTTTGTTCCTTGGTCACCATGATGTGAGCTCTACCATGATGTTCTGCCTCACTACAGGCTTATATGCAACAGAACCAGGTGACCATAGACTAGATCCTCTGAAATAAAAATAAATGGCTCCTCTCTTTGTTTATCTCAGGTATCCTGTCATGGCAGCAGAAAGCTGACATAACAGGCTAGGATGTTACCTTTAACACAGTATATGGAAGAATAAAAAGCATTCTGGATCTATGGTCCAATTTTAATATTATCAGGACAGATGTAATTTCTGAAAGGGTCCTAAATAGTTTCCAGTGCTTATAAATTTCCATTTTCAAGAAATTGATAACTGACAGTGAAGCATTTCAAAATTTGGCAAGAAGTCAATTTATTTTGCTCTCCCAAATCAGCTTCCTAACATAGAAAACACAATTTTTTACATATAGAATCTACACTGAACTTGAATATTTTAAACTATCCATATAGCTAAAAATATGTTTTCTTCAACTAAAACAAGCATTTAAATCTTGTGCCGCCACCCGGAATTAATATCCACATTTTATGATCAATTGATTTCTGACAGAGATATAAGAACACACATGAAAAAGGCTAGTATCTTCAATAAATGTACTAGGAAAATGGTTATCTACACTAGAGAATGTAATTATGATTTCACCTCATACTATATATAAAAGCCACTCACAGTGGGGTAAAGACTTACACATAAAACCTGAAACTGTAAAACTCCTAGAAGAAAACATAGGAGTAAAAGCATAGGTGATATAAATAAAAGTAGACAAAATAGAATTATATCAAATTAAAACCATCTGATCATCCAGGGAAACAATTGGCACAGTAGGAGTCAGACAACTGAATAGGTGAAAATATTTGCAAACTCAACATCTGACAAGGGATTAATATCTATAAAACAAATAACTCGGTATAAAAATGGTAAGGATTTGGATAGACATTTCTCCAAATAAGCTATATACAGTCAACAGGTGTATGAAACAATGTTCAACATTCTCAATCATAAGAGAAGAGCAAATTAAAACCACAATAATGTATCACCTGACACCTATTAGAATGCTATTGTTAGATAAAAAATATTCCAAGTGCTGGCAAGTGAAGGAAAGTTAACTATGATACACTGTTGATGGGACTGTAAATTGGTATAGTTATTAGGGAAAAAAGCATGAAGCTCTTAAAAAATTAAAAATATAGCTATGTGTGCTTCAGCATTCCCACTACTGGATATATATCCAAGGAGCTGACATCAGAATCTCAAACATGTATCTGCCCTCCCATATTCACTGTAGTTTTGTTCACAATAGCCAAGATACAGAATTAACACAGATGAATGGGGAGAAAACGTATATATACATGTATGGTAGAAAACTATTCAGCCTTAAAAAGACTGGTAATCCCATCATTTACAATGATATAGATACATACGCAAAGCATATTAAATAAACTAGGCCACAAAAGAGAAATACCACACAATCTGAGTAACATGTGTTTTTCTTTGCCAGCATTAGTTATTTTAAAATTTTTATCAAATTAATTATCATAAACATAGATTAACATGAAGACTAACAGATCTAAGAGAGTGTAAAACACTTATAGCAATCATACTGAGTTAAGGTACACTTTTAGATGTATTGGCCACATTGGATAACAATAGTCTTTCTGTGTCTCTGTCTCTATCTCTGTCTCTCTCCTCCCTATTGTCTATCATATGTGGGGTAATTTATAACAAACAGTAGAATGATTGTTTCCAGGGATTGGGCTTTGGATAGAGCTTAGCCAATGGAGAAAAAATTTCAGGTAGGCAGGAGAAACTCTCAAGAGATCTATTGTACATAGTGACTGCCTCAGTTATGTTCTCTTTCATTGTTGAGACAAAATACCTGACACCCAAAAGTAGGGAAGGAAAGGTTTATCTCTTACAGTTTTTGGAGGTTTCAGTCCATACTCAGCTGGCTCCAAGGCAGGGTGATATGGTGGTGCTGCCATTCATGGCTGCCACAAACCGCAAGGCACAAAGCGGCAAGAGAGAGACACACACATGCCTTCTTCACACTCCTAGAGTGTATGCCCTCTCCACCCCCTGGGCGAGTGTAGCACTCACACCACCAATCCGAGCACTGGACAACAAACCAATCACAAATGCTAGATTTGGTCACTTCCATGACTGCATGAGGCTGGGTAGGGGGCATCCTGAGCACAAACCATAGCAGTGACTGTAGTTAATAACAATATTTTGCATGCTTGAAAATTGCTAAGCTGTGTGTGTGTGTGTGTGTGTGTGTGTATCTGTGGAATAAACCCAGGGCATTCACACTGAACTACTTCCCTTGTTCTTTTTTCAATTTTTGTTTTGATACAGGGTTTTGTGAAATCACTTTGGCTGGGCTTAAATTTGGGACTCTCCTGCCTCAGCCTCCCATAGTGCTGGGATTATAGGTGTGTCCTACCATACCTGCCTAGATTTAAGTATTTTCATTCTCATTAAGAATAGATTTAAGTATTCTCATTACAAAAAAACCATAGAAAATAGACAAGAAAATTATGCCTTCTTAAAAAACAGGTGAACTCCTATTTGGTGAGTTGTACTCAATATCATGAGTCTATTTCTTATTTTTAAAATATGATTCAAAAACTATTTTAGATACTTTTGATGATTTTTATCATTATTGGCAAGGCTTTTTTTGGTATGATAAGGACAGTGTTTAATTCTAATAACTGGGCAAAATTCACAAAATGATGATGACGTGAGGTGCTTGCTTTGTGTTAAAGTCAGCAAACAACAGACTTGTTACCAAGCACTACTAGAATCAGTTATGTAGTGGGCGTAATGTTTTTCTATTTAAAGTTTCCTTTGGAGAGAAAAAATAGAACAATAAGACAACTGTCCCCTATTGCCAAAAGGTAAATAGCGTTAGTGGTTTCCAGAAGAGACCAATAAAATCAGACTTTCTCCAAGTACATGCTGAAGGGAAATGGTGAGGCTATCAATTCCTCAGTGGCCTTTTTCAAAGCATCAAACACACAGTATTTCATTAACAAGCACTGGACAAGAGCACTTCTTCCAGATTTTTCCCGTTTCCATTCACTTGCGGTGCACGTGGCTGAACTAAGGTCCCTCCAATTTTACAGGAACTTAAAGAAAAAAGTGTTATAAATGTTCAGTTGAAGTTTGCAAGTATCCTAGCTGTTTCTTGCATGAAAAATTCTACTGTTGTCAAGATTTCTGACAAGGATAGTGTGAGCCAGGCATGCTGTTATCCCAGCACTCTGGGACACTGAGGATGGAGAGTCTCCAGTTCCAGATTTAGTGAGACCTAAAAAATGAAAAGGACTGGGGATGTTGCTCATGAAAAGACCCTGAGTTCAATGCACAGTACCTCGTAAAGCAAACAATAACATCAAAGAAATAAAAATACCACGGGGCATCACATTAAGTAAGTGAAGCCATAATCCAGTCTTCATCATCATCTTTTTCATCAGCATTTCAACATTAATTGGATCCATCAAAGACATAAAACAGGTAATGACAAAATACTTGATTCAGGTTGAACTGTGAAGCTCCATATTAAAAGCCTTAAGTCTTTTATGAAGCCTATCATTCTCATAGAAACAAATATGTAATTGTCTATCAATTAGATAAATGGTAAACATTCGAGTAATTTACAAGACAAAAAAATTAAGGCAGAGCTCATTCAATTTATCTGAAGTTTCTATTCTTTCTATTGCTTTAACCCTCAGACAATAAGATTTCTACTGGAGCCCAGCAGCTCTGCCCTTCTAGGAATACGACTACGGCTGAGCATAGACTGTCTCGGCTTTCTAGATCCACGATTTATTACAAAGAATAGTTCTCATTTCTGGTACTATTCACAATTTCTCTCAAAGTTACTTTTAAAATGCACATTATGTTCATAAAATAATAAGCACAATTTTTTTTACAATCTACTAAGCACAAAAAGACTATTGGAAGGAGATAAGTGAAAGGTATTTTGTCACTCACAGAAATACCAAACTCTGAAAGACTTATTGCTGCACAGATGTATGTGCTGAGCAACTTTACTACTCCGTAACAATGATCTCAACAGTGGAATGTCTTTGATATTGCCTAGACTGGCCAATTAAAGTTAACTGGCACAACCTCTTTCCAGGCCTTGAAAAAAATCTTTGCATTTTACTGATTTAAAAAAAAATTTTTTTTGGCAAGCACAAGACAAGAATGTAGGCTCCATGAGGACAAGAATTTTTAAGTTATCACCATTTTCTTATTGCTTGAGAAACTGAATATTTGTTAAGAGTAAACTATTTTGTGTATTTATTTTGTTCATATTACACATGATTATGTCCAATTTCAAAATCAGGTCCTATAACACAGCTAATTTTCTTTTTCTTGTAAAAAACTTTTTTTACTAATACATATTTGCAGTGCATAATGACTACATTCCTCGTGGGGGGGGTTGTACCTTTATGTAATACATCTTAATTCTTTTTGCATCACCTTCCCCTCTGTTCCTTTTTCTTTGATTTCATCTTTTCTCCCTATTTCCTGTAATTTATCTTTGCTCTTTAATTTATTTATACTTTGGGTTTTCCTGTAAGTTAAATGAAACACACACACACACTGAATCCCAGACCCACTGAAGTTCTACAAATTCCCAGCAATTCTCTTACATTTTCCTATTCCATTCAAGTTAAAGGATCAAGTTAAAATCAGTCTCTTTTTTTTCAACCCACACAGGCAGACAGGATGAGCTATGTAATTTGTGAGGGATAATGCAAAATGAAAATGGAAAGGTACTGAAATCTACTCAAAAACCATTGAGGATTTCAAGACAAAGCTAATAGAACAGTAAACCAACATGGGGCCCACGGCGTCTGCACCAATCAGATATCCACAATACTGGGCCTGTAGGCAGAATTTTTTAAGCTAGAGTTTTGAAACTTTACCAAAAACAATATGAGGTATAATGATTTGGATCTGCCTTAGATGTTTCTTCATGTCCACGTCCTATTACGAGTCTGTGTAGATTTGAAGATGCGTAACTATGTTTTTTTATTCCAGTGTCATCTTTTGGTTATATAAATCTCTTTCCAGTTATAATTATTTATAACTTGAAATAATAATTATTAATAATTAATAATTATTTATTACTCATCAAAGTATTTTAATAATTCAAATTCAAAAATCTCCCTAGTGTGATCTATTTTCAGTGTATTTAGTTATATAAATTAGCACTCTTTTAAAGGGAAAAAGCAGTTAAAGATGCTCATTTCTTCTATAAGAGTTTATTAAAAATTTGTGTATGTAAGTTATGGTGGTTGGCTCTTTAAGAAATTTAAGCATTGTAAGATAAGGTAACAGACTAATTTTCTGTATACCAACTTTTCTGAAGCCTGTTAGACACATAATCAATTTGCTGAATGACCAACTTGCAAAATTTGCCAAATTCAATTACTATAACTTAACTGAAATATTTGCCAGATTTTAATAGGATTTTCTATTTTGGCTCCTGATAATTATATATATAAAATATATGTTATATATATATATGGGTCATGCATACATAACTTTGATTTTTTTACTCTGGCTGCTGATAGTGATATGTCATTATTTCTAATCTATGCACACAATATTTAATATCTCATTATGTGTACTAATTATGCACATTATATATGCAGATATACACAAACATGCTTGTGAATATATTTAATTTGTTTTAAGAAGACTAAGTAAAAGGAAATGTGCTTTCCTGCAGGAGTGCAACAGAATGTCCCCAGACTAAGGTGATTAGGTCTCAGTTAAGTAGAAAAATAAAATAGGGCACAATAGGAGTAATCATATTACATACCAAATATTATGTGTTATTTGCTAGTTGATAAACCTTCTTAAAATCAATGAAGGAATGTTAAAAATGTGAAAGTTTGGCAAAAGAGAAATCAAGGTAAGTATGTTCTTAATCATCTTAGTGATATGTCTAAAATTTAGAAGTTTTCTTCTTTTTTAATAAATTATATTGATTCTTCCATAGGAAAGCCTACTTAATTCAATAGCACCTCATTAGAAATCATAAACTCAGTATATAACATTATACAGGGTTTTTCATTTTTTACAGTGTTTTGAAATGACTGTTTCAACTTTTTAATATTAAAGTCACTCTAATATCCTTTTTGTATGATTTAACCTATTCCTCATCTTCATTTTAATGTGCAAATTCAAAAGCATCTGAAAAATTCAAAATTTTATAATTGCATTTAAATTACATTTTTGTGCATCTCGCAAAATGTAATTTAGGCGAACTTCAATTTGAAAACTTCTGGAGGCAATCATAATGAGCACCAAGAGCTGGGGATTTAGCTCAGCGGCATAAGTGCCTGCCTGTAAAAATTCCTTCATAAAATCTTTTTTTGGATAGTAGTAGTGAAAAATACATATAACGTGATTATAATTTAAATTGAGCATTTTTATTAATATTAATTTATCATTCTTTGTAAAGTTGCTAAGTATTGCTACTCAACATTAAATTTAGTAAATCTGGTAAATAATTATTGGCGACTTGGTATTCAACAACCTGATTTTCTGCTAATTGGCTTACTGTTAACTAGAAAAAGGAAAGAATAAAAAGAACCTTTAGGAATGTCAATTTTAAGGAAGAAGATATAAGAGAAAACTATGAAGTAGAAGAGATTAGAGAGGGGGAAGAGACCAAGGACTATTCAGAGGAACAGAATTTCAAGAACAATGCTAGCAATTTAAGGAGACCCTGGTTCAAAATAAAACACAAAAATAAAAAACGGCTGGAGATGCAATTCAGTGAGAAGGCCCTGGGTTCAGTCCTTAGTACAGAAAAAAAATCAGCTATGCTGTATGCTACAAGACATTTTTAAAACTTACTTTGAATGTCTGTCTTCTGTTTTCTCTCTTTTTCTCCTCAACAAGGATTGTTAGATTTAGTAAACACAAAAGCAGAAAGCTAAAATGAATTTGAATTTTAGATAAAACTATGAATAGTTTTATTATAGATATATATCCTGAACACTGCACAGTACATAGAGCAGAGAGAGATTTGTATTAATCTTCAATACAAATCAATTTACCTATATGTTTTCCGCAGTACACCTCTAGCTCAGTGGCCTATTTTACCTGTCATCTCTACTCCCAGCCTGTACCATTCATTCCTCCATCCTCCAGGAAGCACTTAGAATCCAGCTGGAATACACTTGCTCTCAGAGCTGGTGAGTAAATGATCAGTGACTTTAAACAAAGCCTTCACTAAAGTAGGGAGCTCTTTCAGGAAATTTAAAAACCAACTTGGGACTTTGCTGTGATTTTTAAAAGGACAAGGGCTTTTTGTTTATGGACTTTAAATAATAAATATTGTATTTCTTTCTGGGAAAAAAGGGGAAGAGGAGAGGGGATTCGTTAGAAATGATATAAGGGGAAAATTGTTGGAAGGGAATGAGAGGGAAAATAATTTCAAAAAAGTGCACAAGCACAGAATAGAGCAAGCCATGGAAGAAAAAGATTCCTTCCTGAAAGAGGATCACAAGAGCAAAATGGAAGGGTGGACAAAGGGAATTTTAAACTTTCTATTTCTGAAAATTTTCAAAAATTAAAACAAAAGTATAGTACAGATCCCTCAATTCTAAAATTATTAAAATTCCCCAGATTTTGTTTCACCTTTTCCCACGGGTCAAGCTATGTAAATTCTAGCCATCACCACACCTCAGCATGCAGTAACCCAGCAGGCCCTGTGATTGACGCTTCCTCTCGGGATGAACACCTCCGCGATGTCTCTTAACGTTGGCTCCATGCTGAGTTTCTTTCAGTATTTGGGTTAGGATTAGGAACCCAAAGTCGGGGTGGGTGGAATTTCTCACCTTTAACTAAAGTAGAAGGAGGAGGTGGTGAGCAGACAGACCTGGGAATACAGCGGGGAGCATTCAGCAGGGAGCCATGAGCTGCCCACTCCTGTGGTCCAGTTGCGTTCCTCTGCTCCCTGCCCTCCTCGGGCTGCACGCTGGGGCAGGGATCTGTCTTCCTCCCCTCCGGCACTGAACTCGGATGATTCGGGCAGCTGACTGCGTAGAGTGCTGGGATCTACACCAGGTGCATGGCCCTGGGCAAGTCACTGATGGCACTGTGCCTCAGTCTACCTCTTGGAGCAATGGGGGTAAACACTAACAGCAGTCCCATTGGTGGACTGCTGTTAGTATTGTGAACTGTGTCTACTATGCACTGAGCACAGTGTTTAGGAAGTGCTGAGATATCAATAAGTATCGTTAAGATTATCAATCGAAACTATCTCCTGATCTTACATGGCTACGGAGAGGGAAAACGTGCGGGATTCGTGTATTATAGTGGTTCCACCATCAGTCTGCTTGAGGAGAATTAATGACCAACGCAGAAGGGCAAATGGCAGTTATGCAGGCCCAGAATTTAAAGGAAAATAACAGAGAGAGAGAGAGAAGTGAGATCCGTGGAGAGCTTGACCCTGCCCCCTTGACCCTCGGCCCCCTGTCCAAAGGACCACAGGGACCTCAGCGCCAGGGATCTGAGTGTGGCTGAAGATGATCCCAGATGGGGCTGGCTTGTGTGTGGGTCCCGGGTGTGTGTGTGTGCGTGCGTGCGCGCGTGTGTGCGCAGCCGGGGCGGGGCGGGGGGGGGGCAGCCCGCTGCACCTGGAGAGGCGCGCGCGCACCGCTGCGCTACTCGGCTTCGCCATGCGCCACCTGTGGCTCGCGGGGCTCTGCGGCCTCTGGGGGCTGCTGCTCTCCGCCGCGGATTCTCCCGCAGGTAACCCACTCGGGGCGTCAGGGAAGCACCCCGGAGGTCCGGTTGGGACCACCTGGCACCTGCCCTGGGCAGAGGCTGTGCGCGCGATTCTAGGGCTATGAGCCTGGGGACCCCAATCTCGGATGGCAGAAACCACACAGAGGGAGGCCGGGAGGTGTGTGTGTGTGTGTGGGGGGGTTCCTTTTAATTCCCCACAGTTGCTGTTGGAGCTGTGGAACCTGCCTGCCTTCCCTCCAAGTGGCACAGTGGAAAAGACTGAACTTGGCTGGGGGTGGGGAGTTCTCCGCGCCCCTCTGCCTTGCTCTCCTGGGGCCCCTTTCTTCACTGCAGAGAGGGCCGCGCTCCCAGCAGGACCGGACCTTTGGGCCGGGTGTCGGTCCCTTGCAGGGGGCAGGTGCCCTGTGTCTTCAAAGTAATAGGCAGGAGAGGGCTGGAGGAGAGTGATAAGATAAGAAACTGGAGTTGTCTGAGGAGATAAGGGGAAGATGAACTTGAGATAGGGGAGGCTCGGCGTCTGGAGATGGATCCAGCTCCCCCCGGAGCTCCTGATCTTGGCTGTCTGGGCCTGGGGTTCTGAACACCCTGGAACTGTTGGTCCAGTTAGCCCTGGGCACAGAGGCCCTGGGCCGGGAGGAGCGGGGCTGATCTGGATGTTGGGGAGCTTTTGCTGTTATTGATCAAGTCCGCGCTCAGCGTATTTCAGGTGAAAATGAACTGCTCTGTCATCGGTCCCTTGATCTTCGCTCTTATATACATTTCACGCAGTTCATTTTTGTTCCACCCACTTAAAATTTTCTACCCACTCTGAAAAAAATGCTGTTTTAGACTTTAAATTACTGGCCTGTTTAACCCGAAAATAAATATGTCTGACTCTGAACTGTCTTAAAGAATTACTTGCAGGTCTCCAAAGAGAAAGCCCCCTCACCCCGTATTTATTGGGGCACCCGTGTTTATATGTCCAGAACTGTCTTGAAGAGGTTCTGCTAATCAATTCTGATTCGCTCTCCAAGATGCTGCAAGGGGTCGTGGTCCCACTGGTGTGGTCACACTGTGTAAATGAAATGTCTCTCTGCTTGTCCCATGGCCCCGTGTTCCTTTCAATTACTTTGAACTGCTTAAACTAAACTTTTGGTAAGTTAAGACTGATATGCATTTTATGTCCCCTGGAAGTTTGAATCAATTAGTGACGTTGACACTAAGAATTCAGCAGCATCAGAACAGTAGAAAGAGCCCAGGAATTATCTTTGTTATACTTTCAGTCACAGAAAACAATTTCTTCCTAAAACATATCATTCCTCTGTGTACCAGGACTATTCTTCAGCCTGCTTAGCATCACGCTTCTTAGATTATTTTATAATGTATTTCTCCATGTCACCATTGTCCATCATGTAATGCCATTGCTATGTGGTTGGTTAAACATAACTATGGATTGAAAATTAACAGAGCATAACATAAAATTGTGGGTTTAATAAACATCTTATGATAGATGAGAATGACAGAAATGATCATGCATTATGCTTCCCACAAAGTGGAAGAGTATTAACTAAGATAATGACTTACATCACTGTGAAATCAATGGCTTAGTAGAGCCCAAAGTAATAGCTGGATATATTTTACTGTATTTGACATAGGGCGCAGAATGTGGTGTTTGAAGTGAAGAACTCCGTGATTCTACCTGTGCTATACTTTTGTATCTTTCAGATGGCTCTAAAATAATACCCAAAGTCACAGAAGTGATACCTAAATACGGCAGTGTAAATGGAGCAACGAGACTGACTATCAAAGGAGAAGGTAGGGCTGCCTGACACACTGTGTGTGTGTGTGTGTGTGTGTGTGTGTGTGTGTGTGTGTGTGAAGGTTCAGATATTTTAACAAAACACTGGCATGATTTCAAGACTTGGACAAGGCAGTAAGACTGTCTGGCCTTTGACAGCTGATGAAATCTCCCTATCATTTGAATTCTTATTTTAATTACCTGCTTAACTCTAAGATCTGAATTTAATGACTGAATGGAAAGGAACATCTTTAACCCAAGTGTGCAATTATTTGCCTTATTCTTCATGGATCTAATAATAATTTTTCTTACTTTTAGATTAAGTAAAGCATTGTGGGGGGTCGAGGTAGAATGTTATGGAGAAAAAGGTGACACAGAAATGGCTTGGTAAATGAAAGAAGAAAGGTGGCAAAAAATCAGAACTTTGGCTCATTTCTCCTGGCTCCTAACCCCTATTATATGCTTGATCAAGGGATAAGTTATGTATGATTCTCTTTTCTCTTGCCTGCCCTTTAGAAGGAAAAACAGAAATCAATCAGTAAATATATACGTATAGAGACATAGTGAGCTGTTCTTCCTAGGATTCAATAGAGATAATGTGATTCTGTCAGCCATGAATTCTTCATAATATATGGTAGTAGTATTCAGATATTTATGAATGTTTGAAGAATGGAGAAGAAATGTTTTTAGAAACATTAAAAAATCTATTATTCTATAAAGTAAGAAATGAGATTTTTTAAAATTGGAACATTAACAAGATATGTAATTATTCTGCCATATGTACTGGAATGTCACAATATTTCTAGTATTTCTGGAGAACTCAATCTCTCAATGATATAATTAAAATGGTCTGTGCCCCTAAATTATGATCAATATACTTTGGTTAAGCAGTGTTCTCTTTTAGAGTTAAGACTTGAAGACAATATATTTGTTAAAGGTGATTCTAAAAATGTCTTTAACCATATCTCCTTTATATTGTAAATTGTTAAGATGATATGCTTGAAAGTTATTGGGTAAATGGAAAGTTAAACGCCATGGGAGAAATGTTCAGATTAAGAGAAAACAAAAGAAAGCCAGAACTCTGAGTGTAAGGGTCTCCAAACCTAAATTCCTTTGATCCAGACTAGAGTTTGGGTACACAGATGCAAAACATCCCTAGTAAGAAATAGGAAACACGAGACATTCTCTTCTTAAGGCAGTTTAGAAGGGCCTCTTTGTTCCTCTAGCTATAATCTTTACTCTTCTGTCAGTTAAGGTCAGTTAAGCTCAGGGCTCAATGATGAAGCACAAAGTGTGACAGTGAATATATACTTTTCCTATCAGTCTGATTTCTGAATGCTTTTCACAGAGAATTAGAGAACAGCTAAATCCTCCTTGAGTTACAGACACCTGCATCTTCTTGATTTTTCTTTCCTCTCTCTGCTTTATTTACATATCATTGGTGATTAAAAACCCATTGGCATATGTGTTTCTCAGGAGTTGAATCTCAACACTGTTTTGCTATTCTGTTGAAGCAGAGAAATATGTGGTTATTGAGAACTGAAGGAAGGGAGGAGCACAACATTTTAGTCATATAAAGAAAGTCCTGGAAGTCTCTTTACTGCATGTCCTGATACCTATAGCTAACAACACTGTAGCATACATTTAAATGTTTTTGCTAACAAAGTGTTTTTATTTTCAAATTTTAAAAAGTAAAGAAATGGGCAGGAGGAAACTCAGAGGTGATAGATATATTTATAGAATTCTTTGTGGTGATAGTTTCACTGATACATACTTATCTCCAAACTAAATTACATAAAGTGAATTAAATATAATATATGCAGCTTTTTGAATGTCAGTCAGATTTCAGTAATATAGTTCTAAGTAAGTAAATATTGGCTTTAAGTGTAGTTTTTTGGTGCCCATGACAGATATGGAATACATGCAGAGGAACAATAATGAATTTGCAAAACACACCACAGCTCCTGTAACTAAATCAATAAACTTGAAAAAAGTTTTTTTGAAAGGATTACTGTAATATCACTCTCAGTGCTCGCCAATGGACAGATACTCTATTTGTGCAATTGCGTGCAATGCTATGTATCAATCAAAACACTTTCCAAATGAAATTATAAATTCTAGATGATTACCTAAATATTGATACCACAGGACTGTTTAAAATGTTTTATTTTTGTTAAACTTGTTATACAAGTTGAAGTGTTATAGAAAATATTGACTTGGAAATTAAATTCTCAGAAATTTCACCCACTAGAAAATCTTCTGCTAACATGTTGACGTATCTAGATGATTTTTGGCTATTTCCAAACAGTACATTGACCTTAAAGGCAACAATTTTCTAACAGATTGGATCACTTTGTACAAAAGTACTGCTTGTGGGATTAGAATAGCTCGGTAGTAGAACTTTTTCCTAGTATGCTTCCTAGCTTTGATTCCTGCAGTACAAAAATAAAATGAAACAAAATAAAAACAGAACAAAACAAAAACACTTTGCTTATGATTTTACAATTATGATGTCAAAATAAAAACTTTGAGCAGGAAAATGATAAAAATAATGTATATCTTACTGAAATGACTGACTTGATGAAGAGGATTGTTCAGATAAATTCTGGAGTGTTTGTGACTATATTTGTCTCATTACTTTCTATTCATACTTTTTGTTTCTCAATTATCTTTCTTGATATTTATTGCCTCTGTTTAAAAAAAATCAATAAGATGAAAAGAGTAACACTTTACTTTTAGGTATTTTTTTCTAGCTAGTTCCTTATGACAATTTCTGGTTCACGCATTTTTGTTGAAGTGTTAAATTATACAAATTTTCATGACATTATCTAAAATGCATGGACTTTTGTACAGTCTGACTGGTTTTCAATTCCATCTTTACCACTCCACATTGTAAGACCCAAAAACGTTATTTAGCCTTGGGTTTCTCACCAATAAAATGGGCTATTAATTTCTACCACTGGGGACTATTGTGAATTTTTAAAAAGATAATATAGAATACCTGTTATATAGGATGTATAAATTACAGTTATCTAATTTGTATTGTTCTTGGCATTTATGTTACTGGCTTAGTTTCCATCTTTGGGAGTTACCCTCCGTGTATTACCATGTGTCTTTCCTTCCCCTTGTTTTGAATGTTGTAGTTTTTAAATTCATTCCCACGCTCCCATCTCAGGACTTTTTTTTTTTTTCCAGAGAAACCAAAACAGCCTGCACTGTACCTGACAACTGGGGTTTAAACAACACTGAAATTTTCCATTAGGGCCGCTCAGCCATAACTTCTGGAAGGCTTCTTCCTATCAGGAGACCAGGCTTGTGTGCCTGGAAGTTCCTATCTCAAATTTTTCTTCTTCGGAAAAAAAAATCAAAATGTTAGGAATTTCCAACTGAAACCTCAGCCTTTTCTGTTCCTAAGTTACACCCAACCCTTCTATTTAATCTGTGTGTTTTGCATGGTTTCCAGGCATATCTTATTTATTTAGATACTGTCTGATTAATTAGCTAAGTTACCCAAATAGGGCAATAACCTGTGGTCCTCTTGCTTGAGCCTCAAGGATTGTCTTTTCTGTAATCAATTATTTGTTTAGAATTACACTTCTAAACTAAAACTCTCTTTAAAAGTGACTCTTTTTACTTCATGAAATTAGCTAAAAATTGGAAATATTTTATATTTTTGTTTTTTAAGAAAAATGTATAGTAATGATATTTGTCAAACTTGTTGATTTGGCTCATATTTTCCAATGGATTTTACTCGCAGGACATTTTCATGTATATACACTTGACATTATAACTACTCCTAAGCTAAGAACGATACCAGTTTTTGTTAGTATTGTTTATCAGAATTACATGGTTGTCCAGGAGTTGTCCTAGGGGTGCTGAAGAACAGACCCACGTCACCCTATTAGTGATGTGGCATGAAACAAATAGATCTGAATGTCACACCCTGAAACACACCATGTGTAAAACTTTCCATTCTTTAGTGACTTGCCAGCAGCACTCCTGTGTGTTCCCAACTCAATGTGAAGTCCAAAGATAAGCAAAAGTTGGCAAAAGAAGTGTGCTTGCAATTGGCTCATTTTATTGTTTTTCATGTGGTTTTTCACAGTTCACTTTAGTTGTAACTGTCATTCTAGTTTCAAAACTGCAAATTCATTGCAAATATCTTCATATGTACAATTTATGCCTACCTTTATATTTGTAGTAGTCCATGCCAAATCTCTTGTTTAAAGTTTAAGCTTTTAGGAATAAAAGTAATGTTCATTAAAATTCCTACCCTCTGTTGAGTTTCTGCTTATTTTTCTAATATATAAACGAAGAACAGGATAAAAATGAGAAAGATAGGGGCCAGAGGAAGTTACACTGGCTTAATAGACAATAACATTGACATCTACAGTTGCGGCTGAATTCAAGAATGCTTATTTACTGATTCTGTGTTATTTTTAAAAGGGAATATTTATGCTGAACATGAATCTCAAAACTTTGAGGACTAACAAGAGCAAGTATCTGATACCTTATTAAGCCAGGAACAGTGTTAAGTACTTTACAGAAATTATCGCTCAGTAGTCTTGACAATCCTAAAAGATGGATTGTAGTCATTTTTCTGATGAGGTCATTTTCTGATAAGTTGAGGGAGTTTGTGCCAAGCTTGCTGAAGGTGGTACTGGCAAGAGAGTTCTGGAGCTCAGGTTCCAACCCAGGATGAAAGCGTCTAAACCTTTTCCATTAAAGGATGCAGACAGGCTGCTTCACCAGAGTTGGAATACAGGGGCTTTTGTGTTTGACGAATATCCGGTGCAGTGAAATTCTACCTTCGGCCCGACTCTAGACTCAGCAATATTGTATTTACATTATCTAATGGACCTTTTCAGAACACTGGAAATGTTCAGTAATTTATAAAGGAGTTGTACCACAACTGTATGGCAATCTTATTCTGCCCTTTTATCCACTAAAACCGTTTAATATCGGGACATATTGCTGTAGAGACAGTTATGTTGAAATGTTCTTGGGAACTATTAACATTTTAAGGTAAACATGAGTACCTTCAAATACTTACCTTATTCTGATCGCTCATAAATAAGATATTTATGCTGTAGTATTATAAGTAGTATTATACACAGCATTAAAGAGGTAAATCTACATCTCTGGGTTTACCATATCTTTTGTTTACTGATGTTGAGTTGGTTATATTGTGAGATGATATGATCATGGTGACATGATCTGAAGGTAATGACAGTCTAAAACAAATAGATTATAAATTTACATTTATAAAACTGATGCAAATGTTTTATTGGCAAAGAAAATCTTCATAATTTCAAAGTTAATATTAATCATTAGTTTGGCCATCCTGTTATTTTAATGTTAAACTCTTGTGATAGTCATAGGAAAATATTTTTAAATGCACATATTTTTTAAAGTTCAGGACTTAGGAAATTTATATTTTAAAGTAATCTCTTCTAATCTAAAAAATTAATAACTTTACAATAATTTAACAGGTGTGTGTACTTCACTGCATTAACAGAATATTATCTCTTAAATATTTTGTTAGAATATTTAACCTTAGGATTTTATAGACTATTACGCAGTTAATCTTATTCATATGTTTTATTTCTTAGGTTTAATTCAAAATTGAATATTTTTAAACACTATAAAAGTTTCCTGTGGCATAAAAATCTTAGTCTATGTTTATTTCTAAATATAATTTTGAATTTTCACATATTTATGGTAAGATTAAAATAATTGTCTTCTATTTTATGTAATCTATTTGTCACATTCTATTGAGTCACACCCGTCAGTATGTTCACATGCTGTTATTTCCCTCCAAACTCCTAAAATAAAAGCAAACTCATTAACCTTCCTTGCAGTTTACTCTCTTTTCTAGCTAGCGTCCACCTCAATTCTCTGCTTCTCTGTACGGTGATATTCCTGGAAAATGTTACCTACACTTATTCTCTTATTGTCCTTCCATGTTCTGTTGAAGCCCAGCCAAACACTTATCCCGTCATTTTCTCTGTTGCTCGCTGAGAAGCATCTTCGCTCTTGCTCCTGGTCTATTCTCAGAAGAGCAGCTAGTGAATCTTGGAGAATGTAAGTCAGATCCTTCTATTCCTCTATCTCAAAGCCTCCAGGGTCTCCCCATTCAAATTCCTTCATTTCTGATCTCCTTGCTTACCACCTCTCTTCATCTTTTCTAACCATGTTTCCTGTGTCTTGGACACAGCCCCACCACAGGGCCTTAACTCTTCTGTTCCCTTTCCCTAAAATACTCTTGCCTCAGAGTATTGCCTCCTGCTCCCTTTCTGTGACTGTCTACAGCATGTACCTCCTGTGTCTCACTTCATGGCACCACCCCTGATTTCAGTCATCAGTGCTGTGAAGTGACTCTGGCTCCACACACACTTTCCACATCAGCTGCCTTACTAAGCAGAGCTGTGCACAGTATATTCAGAAAGTGACTTTGTAAGGAGGGAAGAGGCTTCAAGGCAGGCTGGCTATGCACCGGCTCCTCGGCAGTGCCAGATGACTAAAAGGAACAGAATCAGAAGATAAGAAACAAGAAAGCCTTAGCAAAACTTAAGTAAAGGGACTCAAGGTTAGGAGAACAAAACATGCAGAGCTGTGTGTCTCACTACCTCCCACAAGAGAGCACGCCCTTCTGTCCTTTTAGTCTTAGGTTATGCTGGATTTGAGGTCTGAGTTTCCAGGTAGAAAATGCTCCCCCCAGGAATCATAATATGGACTTGTAAACTGAACTGAAATCCCACTACTACCTAATTCATTTGATTTCAGCAAGCATATTCAGTATCTTCCGAGAGATAATCAATTCTGCTTGTCATGCTTTTATTTAATGCAGACAGGAGGCAAATGTCTGGGAGTCCAGGTGTTTGTGGGGGTATCGCTTGGCTTCCCTGTTCAGTGACAGCTACAAATAGGCAGCTCCAGCAGCCTCAAGCCAGCAAGGGCAAGGCAATCACAGGGCCAGACTTCTAGGAGACAAAGGCCAGTGGCTAAGGATAAGGGAAATCTGCGATGGGTGACCGAAATGGGGCTTGGTGAATATGAGTTATAGAATCGGGGCTAGTTATAGCAGTGTGGCCTAGAACACGTACGCCTCTTGCATTACGTCTTTAGCAGAGCTCTCAGTTGACCTAGTGATGGATTGTGCTTAAAACACAGGGCACAAGCAGATATGTGTGATCTAAATGGTAGACTCTCAAGTGCCTTTTATGCTGAGACTCACTTCCTCTTCTCATGCTTCATTTTAGCTACAGCTGTGGCAAACAGTTTCCTGGCACTTTGATTCAATCTATGCTTCTTGCTTGCAATGTTCACAGTATGTCTTTGTCAACAGTGCAAGGTCTTCTCTGATAGGATGACTTAGGACATCAGAACTCAGAATTGCAGGAAAAGTTATCTTCCGCCTTGCCATTGATTCTTTCGTTTGGAGAGGCTTTCTGTGCTTTCCTTAGTAATTCCCAGCACAGTTGATTCTCAGTAATGCCCATTTCTCTCTCTCTCTCTCTCTCTCTCTCTCTCTCTCTCTTCCTCTCCCCACCTTCTGCTCTCTCCCACTTTTTTCCTTCCTTCCCTTCTCTCTTCTTTCCTTTCTCTTTCTTCTTTTCTCTTTTTCTTTTCCTCTTCTCTCTCTGCCTCTCTCTTGCTTTCTTATACTCTCACTCTACACCCCTGTCTGTCTCTTTCTTACAGTACTAGAGCTGAACCTAAGGCCTTCATATTGAGCAACACTCCCGCCTCTTTTAATTTTGAAACAGGCTTTCACTAAATCTCTGAGTTGCCTGGCCTGGGATCCAACTGGCAGTCCTCTGTCTCAGCCGCCCAGGTTGCTGAGATTTGAGGCATGTGCTACCACCACACCTAGGCCTGCCTTTTCTTTCATGTTTTATCTGCCTAGAGGATTATTGCCTAAATAAATGATCAGTTTGAAGATTCTGCTTTATAGGAATCTGAGTTATCCCCATCCCTTATGAAAGTGTTCCTCTCCTTCATTCTTTCTAGTTCTTCAGCCTTTTTTTAAAAAATGGGTTTTTCCCATTTTTTTCCCATTTTTACCATGTATACCACATATAATATATATTTTAATATAATACTTTTGTGAATGAATGGTTTTAAAAAGCCAATTCTTTATGCTTCCAGAGCCGATTATACTCACAAGGGTAAATATAAAGTATGCTAACTGCTTATTATTCATTAGTGCTTATGTGTGGAATGATTTAATAATGAGTTATAATTACTAGATCTTTGAAAATAGAATTCCATTAATAATAATTAAGTTTTCTTACTTTTCCAGGTTTTTCTCAAGCAAACCAGTTTAACTATGGAGTTGATAATGCTGATTTGGGAAACAGTGTGCAATTAGTTTCTTCTTTCCGGTCAATTACTTGTGATGTAGAAAAAGATTCAACTCATTCAACTCAAATTACATGCTATACTAGGTCTGTTTTAAAGTATGTTTAACAATATGTTCATCATGCCAGAAATCAGTTACACATGTTGGTATTTTAATAGTTTTATTTATCTTCCTGTTACAAGTGATTTTTCTGTTTATTAGTTATTATTTTTAATTGCATGATCTTTAGACTATCTTAGATTTCCATTATATTCAATTTAATGCTTTTTTCACATATTGGCATGATAAAAGTATATCCTATTTTTCTCATGTTATTAGAACTCTTATTTTTATTGAGCTCTTTTACCAGATAAATGAGTACTATTAAATTGTAATGATCTCTTTCAAAATACCAAAATTATGCTTTCCTGTCCAGTTAGATTAATTTTGTTCAAGATCTTCACACTGTTACAAAGATTAAAGATGATCATTTTGCTCAGTGACATTACAAGTTCTTTGCTGTCAGCCCAAATTGATGCATGTTCTTAGCAATTTAGGAAACGTTTTAAATTGTTTTCAACTGTGACTTTCAACACCAGCCTTAGTAATAGACAGCTCATACTCCAAAGCCTTTCATCTGCTTTAGACTTGCTGGCTATTTGTCAGCAGCAAAAACTTACTGCATGGGGAAGCTTGATTAACTTAGTTTTAAAAATAGCATGAAATAACTAAATGTACCAGGGTGACATTACTATTTTAAAGGACGATTACCGTTTTCTGTTATTGTATTTGTTGTCCTTTTAAATGAGCACTAGTCTGCAGAGTCAGGGGAGGTGCTCGCCTGTGCACATGAGGTTAGAATTTGCAGTACAGGTAGGCTCAGGACAGACCTCTCTTTTCAAAATATAAAGTGAAATTTAACTGTATACCCCTCAGAATTTTAGATAATTTTACTTTTTAAAATGTTACAGTCTGGGATAGTGTTTTCATTAATATGCTAAATAAAAGTTATTGCATTCTTCATATGTTCCTCATTTGCCTTCCAGAGCAATGCCAGAAGATTCCTACGCCGTTCGAGTCAGTGTAGACGGGGTCCCTATTGCAGAAAACAACACCTGCAAGGGTCGTGTCAACAGCTGGGCCTGCAGCTTCAATGTATGTGGGTCCTCCCCTTAAATCACCTATCATTCAGCTTGTTTTCTTTTGTACAGAGCTAGGTTTTAATTTTTTAAAAAAATTTTACAGACTCTTTCCATCTTAAAAATATAATAATATGTAGCTAGGAATAATTTCCTCAATATTCCATAGTAGTTGAGTCCCATTTGATTCTGCTTTCTTCCTCTCTTCTTTAAATTAATTTTATTAATGAATGAAATGTTTATACTTCCAAACTATTTTCTTACTCACATTCTTTTTCTTCCTCAATGTCTGCTCTGAGTTCAGTTCTCCCTTTTCCTATTTCATAGGATTCACCACTTCACTGTTAGTAAAAGCGTAACTATGCTTCCTTTCCATGTGATTTCTAAAGTAATGAGCCTGCATGTAGCATAGGAGCCACTCAAAATTCCATTTCCCTGAGTGGAAGTTTTTGTAAAAAAATATGCTTTCTTCTAAGCATTATCACAGATATTCTTAAAAATTTTATTTAGCTCTTATGTCATCAATTACTGAAGAGTATAATGTTCCAATCTAAGATGAAACTCTGAAGAAAGTAATAACTTCTGTCCTCAGTCTTTGATTCCCACATGCACTTCCAGTAAGATTCCTGACCCCCATTTTTCCTTGGCTGCAAATCCAAGCTTTGTTTCCTGTACATCATACCTGAGTGGTCCCAAACAACCTAAATTCATCCCTACTCAGTTGGGCTTGTTGGATTCCTTATGAAGCCTACACCTTCTCTGATTATTTCTGGCCATCTCAAGCTTGAAACTCGTTGCTACCCTTAGTTTCTTGCTAGCCTTTACCTTTAGCCCCATAACT
The DNA here is from genome assembly GCA_004027295.1 of Dolichotis patagonum. Taxonomy (NCBI): domain Eukaryota; kingdom Metazoa; phylum Chordata; class Mammalia; order Rodentia; family Caviidae; genus Dolichotis; species Dolichotis patagonum. Next base: position 82,391 of record PVJX010001104.1, on the reverse strand, counting down.
ATTCAGAAGCCACATTATCATAATTCTACACTGAAATGCTCTCAGGTTCATCCTCCTGGCTTCTGTCCTATATGGCCTTTGTTTTGATAGTGTTCCTTTCATTTTTCACTTGGTTTGGTTATCGTAATACACTCCTAATACATCTCTCTACCCTTTGCAATTGCTTTGTTCAATATTATCCTTCAAAACTATCAATATGATTGTCTTTCCCCTGCTCACTATTCCTCCTTCACCCATTGTCTTAGGTTTGCTTTACCGTGTCATAGCCAGGAACTACATCAAATTCTAACAGCGACTTCCACCTTTCTCCCTGATTAGGGATCCATACGTCTTACTTAGTTCTTTCAGTGAAATCTCTCTTATCTCTCAGGACCCTTAACATTTTCCCAAGCAGAGAGAAAAGAGGTCCTCTACTGTGTTCCTCAGTTGTAAAATTGCTTATTAATGCTGTGATTCAGAGTTGAAAGACAGGCTTCATCATTTATTAGCTCTGACATAGGCAGAATGAAACCGATTACCAGCAAAATAGAGATATGCAAAATGGAGACTATTCATAGCATTGTTATAAGAATTAGATGATGTAAACAATAAACTGATCAGAAACAGCCTGGCATATAGTAAGTACTAATTTTAGTTTTTATTTATTTTTCAATCTGTTTATTCCATGTCCTGCTGTTTTAGCAGTTAATTCATTGTATAGTGATTATTTTTTAATGTGTTTCCCTGTGTTTATCTTTATGTTTCTAAGAATAAAATCTAGCACTTAGTAGGAATGCAGACAGTATTTTCTGAATGATGTTCTGTGTTCTTTCCCTAAGATAAAACTGAAGAAGAATTTAACATCAAGTGATTAGATCTACTTACAGTATTTTCTTAATAATTTCTATTTTATTGGGTTGTGCTCTGAAAACACAATCCACAAAGTTAATGACTTTAGTTAACAAGCTCATACTTGGACATAATTTAAAACTGAGCTAAGTCTCCACGTCAAATTAACAATAGCACTCACCTTTCTACAGAGTCCGTTTCATTCTCCAGAATCACCCACTTTCAACACCTTTGGTTACATATTTTGATGTTTCCAAATAATATTCTTATTACTTAGAAATTTTCTATTTCTGAATCTCTGAAGTGTAGCTATTATCTTTTTAGTTCTTACTAGGGGAAATGAGAATTCAGTACCTAGAATCCTACGTCTGTACATCTATAGCACTGCCTACCACTGCTCTACAGTAGTGACTTCAAGCAGCAGGAATTTTATGTGCTCGTCCAGTCATGGGTCCAGCTATGTTCCAGTCTGGGCAGTTGCTCTCGGTGCACTACATGGCCGTGGATTATCCTGGGCTCACTTTTCACAGGTTTTCGGGGTGCTTTGTCCTTCTCTCTTGTTGCTGCTTACTTCCTGAATCCCATGTTTCCCTCTCTCTTGATTATTCCTTTATGTGGGTGAAATATCCTTAGAAAATAAAATCTATTACTAAATTAAACTAGAACTCTTACAATACTAAAACATTCATGCTATTTTCACATTTAGTTGAGAGTCTAGCTGGTTATAGAATGCTAGTTTGGAAACAAATTTCACTTAGAATTTTTGAAATCATGTCTATTTTTTGTTGGTCTAAGGTACCTTAAGCTATGATGAAGGATCAGCTTTTTGAAAGTTTCCCATTGTTTTGTGGACCAATATCTTATAAAGTACAGTAAATATGTCACAGCAATGTCATATTGATATAAAAGTCCCAAGTGCATACTCTTGCTTTTTGTTCTTATCAGGGACTAAAAACAAATATTTTGCTAGGAATGGTGGTGCACACCTGTGATCCTCGCACTGTGGGAGGCTGTGGCAGGAGGGTGACAAGTTACGGGCTGGCTTAAGCAACTTAGTGAGACCCTGTCTCAAAACAGAAAATTTTAAAAAGACCTGGAGATGTAGCTCAGTGTAAATACCATGGGCTCCATCACTAGTGCCACAAAAATATTGCACACATTATTTTATCTGTGTAGCTTAAAACCCTGTGCAAAATTATATACTCATAACCTCCATTTTTCAAACTACTGTCTAATTTTGTGTTTAACACTGTACATTGTGTCATTTTTCTGGATTACTATTATACTTAATTCTCAGAATCTTCTTTTTGAAAAAGTAATTTGCCTCCATCTTCATTTCTTGTGCAAATTATGCAGCAAATTGAAAATCTGTTAGTGGCCTACCTCCTTAAAATATAATAAAAACTAATATTTAACATGTATTCTTCAGTTATTTTGTTATAGATCTTATAAAGGTGAGAACACAGTGCCTTAAAAGGATTGATTTACACACATCCTGGTGATTCATGTTACCCTTCTATCAACTCTGCTCTGCAGAGTAATATTTTGCCTGAAATTACTTAGGATGTCTCACTTTCTGCTGCTTTCCACAGCATCTTCATCAAACATTTGTCTTCCCTTTACCATTCTAAAATGTGGAAGAGTAAGTCCAGAGCCATGCTGAGCCTCTCATATCAAAGTTTTATCTCCTTGGTTTTTCCAGTCTAAGTAATCTGTTCTTTTAAGAAGAAATCCAGGCATCTTTCTTAATGAGATTGAGGCACAGCTGACATTTACTGAGAATCTGCTTCATGCTAAGTTATTTTGCTTGTGTTATTTTCATATTCATGCAGAGGCTCCCCATCACATATCTAAAAGTTCAATTATAACATAAAAGTGTGCATGGTTTTAGACTTTTATGTTTTCTGTAGCACCTGTGTGTTTCTGGAAAAAAAATTCTTTATCTTTTCTGGCTTATTCACTTCTCCTGTATTATTTGTCTTGTGTAAGTTATTTTCTGAATGCATGTTAGTTATTGAAAGTTCTTTATTTTGTCCATCATCCCTGTCCTGTAACTATTCAATATTAATTTCTCATTGGATGTCACAATTCTTAATAATTACACTTGAACTGCACCAGAGAGTTATCATTACCTACTAAAGCTTACTTTGTGGTGCCTTTTCCATGTTTTTGTATTGTGTTTTTGAAACATGCTTTGCTATTTTTTTCTTCAGGGGCTTAATCCAAAGTATGATTTATTTAATTTTATTGCATTAAATTGCTGGAAGTCTTTTTATTACTGCCATTTGGAATATACTGTTAGTAAGAGGATGCTTGACTTTTAAAATTGCTTTCATTTGGAAATGAAAGAGAATTTTTAGGATAAAAAGAAAGGTACTGAGTAGTAAGGAATGTTTTATGTCTTATTTCTTATATGTAAAAGTTACATTTTGACAGCAGTATTATGGGTGTTGTTGAAATAAAAATAATGTAGAAAACAGACCTGTTCCATATAATCAAAATTAAAACAGAAGTAAGATTTTTCACTGACATTATTATTTTACAGGCAAAGTATTTCAGAACACCAACGATAAGGAGCATCACACCTGCAACTGGAACTCCAGGTCTGTCCCGCGACAACTGAAACGCTCTGTCTTGCGATCATGAATTAGTTTCTATTTTAGTACATAAAAATATTATAAAGCCAGAGAATGTACAAATACTCCTGTTGAGTATTTAGCTTCCAGCATTCATTATAAGAGCTGTGATTATACCAGATTATAACCTCAACAGAAATCTGTGACAGTGTCAACTAGGGCGATGTAGGCACTGATTGTTTTCAGGTATTCATATGAAACATGTACTAGGTTTTCTTAAGTATTTGATTTGTGTCACTACATTTGTTTTAGATTTATTGAATATTTTCATGTTTCTTTTATAAATTGCTTATTGTTTTCTTGGCTTATCACATCATCTTTTCTTCATGTTAAGTTTCAAGAATCCCTTATGTCTGAAATATATTTGCAATTTATAGGTCATTTGTGGAAATATTTTTTAACTTGTAATTTACTTTGAAAATTCATTAGCAGTTTTTTAGATTTTTATCATCAAATTTATAGATTTTAACCTTTTTTTCACTTCCATCATTTTTTATGTTGCAAAAATTTCCATTGTTCTTATTGTATAAACATTACATAAATTTTCACCTATTTTCAGGACTTTTTCTTGTTTTACTTTCTATGTTTAATATTTATTTCAGCTAAGATTTGTTTGTTTGCATAAAGTACAATTGTTTTTCCTTTTCAAATAAATCACTCTTTGACCCATGCAGTACTTACTAAGTAATTTATCCCCCTCTATGATACACTTTTTAATTTATAAATTCTTAAAGGCACTCATTCATGTTTCACTGTATTTGTTAGAACTTTCAGAGTAGTGCTACACAGTGGTGAATATCAGATGTAAGTGTCTGGATGGTGGTTTTATTGGGAAAAATCCAGCATTTTGGAGTTAAATATCTGGATAAACATTGATACATAGAACCTTTTTATGATTTTGATTGTTTTGTTCTTAGGCACACTAATAACAATCCAAGGCAGAATTTTCACCGATGTCTATGGAAGTAATACTGCACTAAGCTCAAATGGGAAAAATGTTAGGATTTTGAGGTAATTTTTATGTGAAAATATATTCTTCTGACTCACAAGTAAAATATGATATTCTATAAATAATTGGTCCAGTGATATTAAACCTACTAAGATGTAATGGAAAAACCATTGTTTGTTCAGCCACACAGGAGGAAGAAAATTTGACTATTGATTGATTTATTGACATGAGAAAATTGTCAATATGGCTTTGTGTATTTTTTTTTTGTCTGACACAATTTCTTCTTTTTCTATGATGGATTTTATTAAAAGAAATTACATGAATGCAAGTTTAATAGTAACTAAACTATAGTCATAGAATTTTACTAATGGAGGACTTTACTACTTATTCAGCCTCTATTTAAAAATAGCTGAGGTGTGGAAGTTACATAGCTTAGTCAAGCTGAGGAATAGTCCCGACACTGTTTGGCACTTTTTTGTATTGCATTCTGGGAGAGTGTGCAACCAAAAACCGTCACTGGAGGGCAGGGTTTGAAGCAAGATTCCTCTATTCACCAGCTGTACATCAGATGGTAATATTGCCTCGCTAACTAACATCAAAAAGCAATAGCTCATAGTTTGTACTGGATACTAATACTGTTTTTGGAGCATCGTCTGTAGCATGATGGGATTCTCTCAGCCCTGCCTCAGAAAACTGAAAATCCTGTTCATTTCCCACAGAAGTATGAAAGCAGTAACATGGTTTGTGAACTGTTCCGTGTTTATTAAAAACACGTATGAAACGGATGAATGGCTAAGTTAAACAATTCAGACAGCAACTGTAGGATTCGTCAAATGCTAAAAAGACTATATATATATGCATACATATGTATATAATTTTATAAAACAAGCAATTTAAAAAGTTTTGTTAAACAAAAGTGAGGTGGAACTTTCCATTAAATCAAATTTGTGGGCTGCTTAAAATGTTCATATGGATCCCTTCAATGTCATAAAATAACTACTAGAAAAATATGTAACTTCTGATACAGACAATTTAGTGTAAGTGAAGATTTTATCTATTTCAGTATAGTTGAGTGCTATCAAGAGTTTATACTCTAATTGTTAGGTGTTTATTTTTAAGTTATTTTTCCATACTGATGGATAAGTTTCCAAAATAGATTGCTCCCCACAGCCCCCTTCCCCACAGTGGCAAGAGTTTCTTTGTTTCATACCAAGGAATCAGTGAAACTTAGCTCATAAAATCATAAAATCACACCCAAAAGGGACCTCAGAGAAATCAGCAAATCCATCTCTTGGGTTCTGAAAATCCTGGTATCTTATATATAAGTATAGGAAAATCTTCACTCACCCACTAACAGGGGGATGAGATGTTCTTGGACACTCATTGGCGTCTCTTATCACCATGTCCACTGTGACAGTGGGCATCCTCACTCATTTCACTGTGCAATGGGCAGGGAGCCAGGAGACCTTGTCGCTCAGATTTTTCCCTTTGGCCAACACTTCACACTCAGTCCTGGGGCAAATTATAGATGATGTGCTGATAACAGAGGATCTGGTGTCTACTATGACACCTTTGATCTAAAAGTTGAAAAATACTTCACTAAGGCCAAATAGGTAATATTTTCAGATATGCTTACTTGTACCACCATGAGAATTATCAGCTATGGGTCAGACAGAGCCTGGACTGGGAATTCCTGCTTTCCCTTACCGGCTGCAGGCTTGGGCAAATCGCTTCACCTTGCTGCCTCAGTTTCCTCACCTCTAAAAAGGAAGGATAGTAGTTAATAAATCACAGGATGGGTGCAAGGATTAAATGTAGTAAGAGCCTGTAAAGGTTAACTGCTAAACTTACTACTCAGTTGAAAAAGGAAGACTTTGAAAGGAGGTTTGAATCCAGAATCTCTATATTGAGTGCAGTAATTCAGTTTGTTTGCTTCCAAACCTCATGTAATGATTGAATGAGAAGACTTGTGTCTGAAAGTCCTTTTTTAAAGTTCAGCATTTCCTGCAAACTGAAGTCCTTATTTTTTATAGTGCAGGTATGCATGGGACCTTGTTTTGAGTCTGCCATTTGCTATCATGGAAACTGGGTGGCTTATTCTGATGTAGCAAACAATCTAATGCCAGTTACCTGTGAGCCTCCAGTAACACCATCAGCCTGAATATGAAGCCCTGAGAACCTCAGGGGCTGAGGAAATGTAAAGGAACACATTTTCACTGCCACCTCATCCCATCTCTTCTCTGCTTCCCTCAACCCCCTCTCCTCTCCCCCATGCGTCTGGCTACCTATCTATCATCTATCTCACAGATATTGGTACATGCTTTCTTCATCATGATGGCCTTGAGAACTCCCTCATTCAACTCCTATAATCAGAATTGTACTCAAATACTGTTTTTATTCAAATTGACCGAACTGTAAGTGGATAAGTTCATTATGTTCCTGTGTATTTAGGACTTTCTAACACACCAAATGGTATAATTATCACTTTTATTAGTCTCTCCCCCCACATAAACTGTTGAGTGGATTATTGTGGAAGGAATGCATGACAGATAATAAGTAATTGAGAGGGAAAACATTTAAAGTGGGTTTTGATTTTCCTAGGAGGAGGGTTTATTTTGAAATAATTTATTAAACATGATAATATTTTTAAACAAAATGTTTATGCAGAGTTTATGTTGGAGGAATGCCCTGTGCGCTTCTCAAACCACAGTCTGATGATTTGTAAGTAATCAATTTTCTTTATAAAAATAAGTAGCAGATATGAACTTACTAAATTTAAATAATTGCTGGAAATACTGTATAGCCAAATGCTTTACAATACAGTATAATTTATAGTGTTTATAAGGTAAACTTACATTCATTTATATTGTTATAATATTCCTAGTTATAATTTGTCAGATTTTTCTAGTTGTAAGAAAACAGATTTTCCAGTTTTCAAGACACCTTATGTATATATTTTTTATAGTGTAGGTACATTTTAAAGATCACTTTTTGTTTCTTTGAGGATTAATACACAATGTATAAGTACAGTTTTTATTTTTTCTACTTTTAAATCAGCTTTATAGTATTATGCCTATAACCTACTCTGCTTCCAATATAATGCGCTATGAACTACTATGTAGGTTATTATGAGAAAAATGTTTTGAGAACTATCTTCACCGAATCATTGTTTCAGGATCATACTTTAAATTCTTTAAAAGAAATATTAATGGGGACATCAAAGTTAATTACAAACTATTTCATCGTTATATAAAATTTTATTTAAATAGATTCAGTGAAATCCTACAAGTATTTTTGTTTTACAGAAATTTTTGTTGTAGCACTAGTTTCTATCCTGATACATATTCTGAGATGAAATGTTTTAAAGGAAAAAAATCCAATATTCTAAAAGTTGAATGTCAATATATACTTTGTTATTAACATATATACCTGTTAGGTATGGTCTAAAACTAGATCATTCAAACGGAGACATGGGCACTGTGATTTGTAAGGTGACCGGGACTTACATTGGTAAGTGTTAATCATCTCTCTTCACAATTGTCTTGGATGCCTGACTCTACGTCCCTATTTTGTGTTTTCTTCAACCTCTCTTGCCTTTTTAAAAAATATTTTCTTTTTTCTTGGGCTCTTTTTTCCCTTCATGTACATTTACACGAATGTAATTTTTCTTAAGATTCACATATAAAGTAAATAATGTCACATTTCTTCTCCCCCCCACCAGAGTATTCCATGGCTAATTAAGCTGCTGCCTTCATTTCGTGCTGTTTTGTATTTCCCCTTTGCTCACATATTCCAGGCATACAGACCTTTTGATTCTTGAATGAGTTTTCCTCCTTCCTGTCTCAGGCTTTTCTAAACATCCTGACCTGAACATTGCAGTCTATCCTCAGGAAAATCTCCTTTGACCTCCTGTTTTCCATTGTCAGAGCTTGCTTTTCCTTTCCTGATGGCCTTTTCAGAGTTCCTAGCTCTCTGTCTGTGTCATTGCTCTTGACTGGGGGTGTCCATCACTCCACAATGCGTGCTGTTAGGTGAAGGGCGGGCTCACCCTGCTTCTCTCCTCCCTACCAGGGGCTCCGAACAATTAGAGCTGTACAATAAGGAAAGAGATTTCAGGGAGTGGTTGCAAATCTGTTCTTGTATTATTCTTTATTCCTAATTATATTTTGTCAGAGTTTTCTAGTATAACCCCAAGATACCTTATGTTTTTATATTGTAGGTACTTTTAAAGGGTAAAGACAGACCAATAAAGATTCTTCCAAAAAAGAAGCAAAGAGATATTAGCACAAAACTTTCTTTTCAACGAATTAAGAGAAACTAGTTGTATAAGTGAACCCAATTAGCATATATATGTATAAAATATATCTGACATAATGGAATAGCTAATTTGGAGAATTATTTGCACTTCTCTTTACTCCCTATTTATCTATTGCCTAATTATTATAAAATTTTAAAAATTTATAAAAAGAAAAAATACAGTTCAGTTTTCATTTCTCTGATGATTAAAAGGTAATGTATGAGTAGAGTTTTGTTTTATTTTTTTCTGATTTTAAATCATCTTTATTTTCCTGTGATTGACAATTTAACTGATTGTGTATTTTAATTAATTCTAGGTCATCACAATGTCAGCTTCATCTTAGACAGTGATTATGGAAGGTAGGTCATTTTGTAAATAATAATTTTCATAATTGATTCAACTGGGCAAATAAAACAAAATGTATATTAACTTTGTGCTATAGATTCAGAGATTGAAGAATTAATCATTTCCTCCCCCAAATTAGCATTTAAAGAGTCAGTAACCTCCTCCTTTTGCTTGTGTTTTGTGACTCATACATGACCTTTCAATTACTGGGAATCTAGCACTAACTAAAATAGCATATAAGAAGTCTCTAACTATCATACTGAAATGTGTTGTTTTATGTCTTGTGGCTCTTCTAACTTGATTATAATTCTTTTGACAGCTCAATTAATTAAATTTTGATTTAAACTACTGTAAAAATAAATAGCACCTCATGATTAATCTTGCCTGATATTTTCTTCTGTGTTAAGGCACAGTTGTGCAAGATGATAGTTACAGCCATCAGTTACATCTGTTAACACCAAAATATTAATAACTTATCTTTATAACTTTTAATAAAACTAGAACTCATTTCCAGATATCATGAATCTTAATTTTAGTAAGATTTTCATGTGTCCAAGCAATTATCAGAATATGCAAATCGCAACACACGTGACATATCTCATGTTATAGATAACAGCGAACATTTAGTGGCAGCACGGTATGAAGGACTTTACATACATTATCTAGTTCAATCCTTCAAAGAAACTTTAGATTGAATGCTATCATCGACCCCATGATAGCCTCTGGCAAAATGAGAGAAACGTTAAGTAATTTCCCTCAAGGTATTCATCAATAGAAGCACTGAAATTAAGTGAATCCTGTAGTCCAATGCCAGCAACCCAGCATTTCATTCTAGTGGTATCCAAGAACAGCTAAAGGTTCTAGCTATCAGTACCACATCTTATCACTACTTACAGTCCTGATCCAGGAGTTTTTTTAACCATATAGGACTACTACACTCTTAGGAGCATTTGCAAATGTAAGGGCATTTCCTGATTGTCACAGTAACTAGGCATGATAATGGCATTAGTGGTCAAGACGATGATTTGCCAAAGCTAAATGAATTATTTTGTCCAAAATGTCGTTGAGAAAGTAAGTTAGTTTTCAGAAAACCAAATAAATGGCTACATCTAACATATAACACTGTACTAATGGCTGTAGTAGGTCAACAATAGGATAGGTCTGTTGGTTTCTTTTCTTTTCTTTTTAGCCTGAAAAGAGATTTAACGATTAGAGAAGTTTGAAAAGAATAGCAATGCTATAATCAAAGTGTATTGTTTTTCTGGTCGGTATTCACAGACTGCAAGAGAAGGTCAGATTTAGTCCTTCCCTGGATGGGACTGCAATTCAAACTGATCCAATAGTCACTGCCGTTGTATTAAGAGAACACACAATGCTAGCCATCTAGAAGCAGAGAGTGTGTCGTGGAATGGTGTCTGGCCTGGACACTGTCATATACACCAATATAGACTTGGATGAAAACATGAAGAATAGCATAGTTCAAGGACAAATCAGAATGGAAACCATTAGATGCTGCCAGGATTTGACAGCTTAAGATTTGACAGCTGTTTACTGCAAGGACAACAATACTTACATATACTTTGTTAGTTCCAGCAATAGAATTATACCAAAAATATTAACAAATTATATTAGCAGCAACAATCATTAAGTTTTGATTGACTGCTGGAACTATGTCTGATTCATTTATGCTCTCAGTCTCGTTCTTCCTAAGGTGAAAAAAAATGAATTCTTAATTGTGAGTAGGTATGAAAAGTATTAATTACAAAATCCATCACATGTCACTTAGAAAAACAATCATCCAAAAATAAGTGGTTTGAGTGATCAAAGCTGAGTACATTTTAGCTGAGTGTATGCTAAGTGTCCATAAATCAGTATGCTTGCATCCACAGGCCTGCAAACTTTCCCGGCAAAAACTGTCAAATTTACAGATAAGACGGGCAGTACTACTGCATTACACTGCTGATTCTGTGATCTTGGTTTACAATTCCTTTTTCCTCATTTAGCCAATGGCTAACCTTTAGTATTAATGTCTCATAATTGAGGAAATTGTTTTTATGCAAAATATCCTCAGGAATTTAAGATAATAGTTAAAAAATTACATTTGATATTTAAAAACAAGTTTTAAGATTATGTGGCATATAAAACTATTAAGTCATTTTAGAAATTATAGAATTGATATTTTACCAATTTCAGGAGCATTCCTGAATATCAAGTGAACCAATTAAAGACCAGTGGGCCACCCAGTCTGTATCTCTTTTAATAGCCAACCTTCTGTCTGCTGTTTTCCCCAAGTTCAAATGACAGCTGTTCCAAACTGATAAGGTTTAGATGAGACTGCCATAATTGAGAAATGCCTAGTCATTATCAATGAATTAGTGCAAATCACTTCACTGTCATCCAAAATAAATTACATTCAAATTTTATTTCAGGAGGCGGTTTTCCTAGTAACTTAAGAAGAATAGTTAATTTTTGAGATGTAGGATCTGGTTTGAAATGTTGTTGAAGACAGCATGGTTTCAGATCTTTGGGAATCAACTTAAAGTCTGTAACATAAAAATGTACAATCCACTATGAACCTCTTAGCTAATTTAGCATAAAATAATTCCAGCAACTCTTTACTCTTGTGCAGGAACACTGCAATGCCTGGGTTAGATTTTAGGAGGGTTCATCGTTCATCTCAACCACAAGATTTATATTCCATTTTAGACTTTAGTTAGGTATAGTAAAACTATCCTTAATGGGTTTTGAATCTTAAAATTCTTATTTGAATTTCTTAATATTTCAAGTTATGAATTTTATGGAGGTATTTAAGGGAAGAACATTTAATTTCCAGGATTCTTTTCTTTTCTAACTTCCAGATAGTGAAAGTGGAAAAAAAAAAAAAATATATATATATATATCAGAAAATGAGCACAAATATTAAGCCCCTGTGTTTACTAAGAGGGAGATAAGCCTGGTGGATTGTTGTTAATTTTCTCTCACCCCTTTGTACTATTACATAGTGTATTAGTGGGCATGGTGGGGTACTGTGTGGCATATAGGTTAGGAACCAGGGCTTTGGATTCAAAGTGTCTGGGTTCCAATTGTTTCAGTCACTCACTGTCTTTATGATCTTAAGTAAGCTAAGTAAATTTTTTAGTATTTTCCGGCCTCATGTGGTTGATGTAGAATCAAAGTGTCATAATAAGTTGAAAGCTCTTAGCTGGATTGTCCTAGGACCTACAGAGGTTCTAAGAGAAGGGATAGTAGAGTAGTCAGCAGAAGAATTCAGACATATGTAGGATTGTCCTACTGTCTGTTAATCTGTTGGCTTTTTGTCTATACAGTATCTTAAAATCAACTTTTTTTTTTTATCGGTACTGGGGATCGAACTCACGACTGCGTGCTTACAAGGCAGATGCTTAGGCCACTGAGCTAGATCCCCAGCCCCCCAAAATCAACTTTATTAAGAAATAGTTTGCATAGACTAAAATGTACATATTCTATGTGTACAGTTTAGTAAGTTCTCACAGATGAATATATATATGTAACCAACAACCAAATCAAGATACACGTTTTTGTCTATTCTCGAGTGTTCTGTGGTACTTCTTTGCAAGCCATGATATGATTTCTATTGCTATTGTTTTACAAAAATCCTAAAATTAAAGGTTATTTTTTCAATCAGGAATTTAAATGAGAACTTATTTTCTTTAAACAGGAGTCTCCCACAGAAAATGGCATATTTTGTTTCTTCTCTCAATAGAATTTCAATGTTTCAAACATTTGCAGGTATGTGACATTTCTCTCCCAATGTGTAAGTGGGTGGAAGGAGATGGTGTATACTTAATTTAATCAAACCAAAGTAATAATGATTATAAGGTATACTATATTTTCTTATACTGACAGGAAAGAGAAATTACCTAAAATGGGAGAATGCTGCAACATTAAGCGGAGATCTCCAAAAACTATATTCTTAATGCAAGATTTATTGAAAGCCAAAATTATAACACTAGCAGGGAAGCTTGTGCGTTTCAATTTTAGTTATTGGTGAAGGGAAGAAAAAAATTTTCTATATCAATTTGAATCACACGCCAAAACTCTTAATTCTGTTGTGTAGCTTAGAAGAATCCTGAAGCAGTTTTTAATTTCATTTACTCATTTTAAATTGTTCTCAGTTTGACGTGATAGTACCCCTAGGAGAGTATCAGAAGCCTAGAAACTCTGTCCTTGAAGAACTGTATTTGTCCAGTCAGTAGCGATGGAGAGACATGTTCAGTTTTCAAAGATATTCAAACAAAAAAAACAATTGCAAGGAATTAAAATGTAAAAAGGGATATGCCTTGAATGGAATAAATCAAGTGGGAAATATTCCAATACTTTTCTTAGAAATTTATTTAATGCAAAATTTGTGTGCAATAATGTATAGAACTGATATAATTATTATGAAACTATTTTAGTAAGAACTTTCCATATGTCATATCCTGGACTATTGTATCAATTACATAAAATTTTTATGTACAAAGAGTCTAAACATAGTTAAATGAATTAGATGAGAAAGTATAAATGCAGATTTTGGTCCCTAAGTATGGGAGTTATAAGATGTATTCTTCAAGAGTGTATGGAATAAGAGGTGGTTTAACCTATCTTCTTGTGGTTTTGTTCTAAATATCTATGCTCAGCTCAGGTTTCCCTTGCACCTTCCGTCCCATCCCCTCATTGCTAGTATTTCTTTAGCACCAGTCACCAAGAAAGCCTGGTCCCCTTTGGAAGGTAGGTCTCTGTGAAAGTTGTTTATTGTCTGCTTTGCAGTATTACACACGAGACAGATCATGTAACACCTAATTTATTCAGCTGGCAATCTATTACCTACATTCCACTAGGTGCTATGGCTAGGTGACTTGGAAATCCTTTTTAAAAAGGAGCATTTGGGTTCACATGGCATAATTATGACATTCCTAAAATGGGCTTTCTTTCCTCAGAGGTTACTATGATTTCACCTTCAAAAGGAAGCATTCAAGGTGGTGCCATACTCCGGATCAATGGTCGGTTCTTTGATCAGACTGATCTCCCAGTGACAGTTCTAGTTGGAGGTATTTTCCATGATTTTTCGTATGCAACTTTCTCAGAACAAATATTGTCTGTTCTTTAATAATTTGTAGACAGAATAACAATTTTCCTCAGTTATTACATTGAAGTAAAAACTGGTAATTCACATAAGCGATGGAGCTCAGTGCCCTTACTACCTCAGTTTTCCAGCGAGATCGATGCTATGGAACCTGAAGGTATGCAGGTCACACCCAAGGGCATTGTATCACGGTTGCCATCTACAGATTCCTCACCATGCTCTCTACCTAATAAACCTTTAAATATTCTTTGGAACTGTTGTTACTCCTCAACGAGCTAGCAAATTATGGGGAAATTTTAATTATTATCTTGGGTACTGTCCTCACACCTCTGTGATATATGGTGGCACCTGCACATTAGAAATTATGGGTGGCATGGGTCTTGTGAAGAGCACTAGTTAACTGATGCACAGAGCGTTTGTTTCTCTGGCTGTGCGTCAGTTTTGTGTATCTGTCTCGATCTGTTCAGAGACAGTGTCATAGTTAGGGGTTATGAGGAGAACAATTAAAATCAGGACATGGAGTTATAATATTATTTTTATGATGGTCAACCAGAGTTAGTACAAGAAAATGCAGGAAATCTATCCACATCACTAAAAACAGAATATTTAGCCAAGGGCCTGAATCCCACAGCAATGTCCTGCATGAGTCCAGATGAAGACCCAGAGCTCATGATAATGCCCCCCACAAGTCCAGCTGGAGGTCTAAAGACCACAAGAAGGACTCACGCCAGTATCTTTTACGGATCCGCGCTGGGAAGGCCCAGAGGTCAGTGATGGAAGCTGAAAAGTCTATATCCACAGGGTGAAGGAGCTGTGCTGGTAGGTTGAGGGTTCTACACAGGAGCTGAGAAGTCACACTCACAACAAGACCAGGGCTGTCCTGAAAAGCACCACAGCCATCCTCAGCGACACGGAGGCCCTGAGCTCCTCCAATGATAAGCACAGTCGAGTATATGCCAGGAAGGCAGCATGATGAGTTCATCCTGGAGATTAAGCGGTACACACTTTCCCGTCTGGAGCCAGGAAGCGATGCTTGACGTAAGGACCAGAGCTTCTCCAGAAGAACCTAAGGGCTCAAACAGCAACACTTAGTGAAACCCTCAATGCCTCAACACCTTTCTTCTCCTTCTCCACATCTCTATTTATGCTGGTAACTTTCCTCAGGTGGAACATCTACACTCAGCACCATGGTGATTTAATTCCGCTGGCGTTAAGTTGACCACCAGTTTTTAATCTATAACAGACAGGGAACTGTGCAATTGAAAACTGAGGCTGGGATAAATGTAATAGAGGGACTCTTCCCCTGAGTCAAAATGCCATCACTCCCGGGGAAGGGGGCACATGTTTGTAAATTTTCTTCAACAAATCTATTGTTCTAGTAGTTTCCACTTTTTAATGATTCTGACCAGAAGCTGATTTAAGAGGAGAGAAATGGATCAAAAGCATCCTCATCTAACATGTGTGCAGTATCTTTCAGTTCTGAGAAACCTTGCTGGTCATCTGTGTAAATAGTAAATTCTGGCCCATAAGATTTTTATATTCAAATCATGTATCATTTTGATGAGATGTTATGCTTTAAATATTAAAGTAAGGTATATAAAATGATTGCAATTTCTATACCATGTTCCATGATCTATTATGCATATTTTGATAGAGTTGATACACTGAAGTGAGGTCCATTTTCTATCATATTTCATTGCCATGAAGATGGCAACCAGACTTGAAATTTGGAGTCTCTAAAAATTTCTTAAAGTCAAGGATTTAGCTCAGCAGTTTAAGCGCTTGCTTGGTAAGTGCAAGGTCGTGAGTTGGATCCCCAGTACCAAAATAAATAAATATAAAAATTTCTTAAAAGTAGGGATCCGTTTATGCACATTTTTACTCTGAATAAAAAGGGCTATTGATTTAATATATGGTTCAAATTTATCATTTTCTATTTCAATTTTCTTGCATCCACAAGGCATTCAAAATACGGTAGTGAGAAGTAGCATCAAAGTCCACACTTTCCAGACCATTAAATAAAAGTTGGGAAGATATCTCTCTCCGTTTCCTTGTGCTTACTTTTTGTGGACTGCAATTGCTATTTCAGTAACCACTGGGCCTGACCTTCATGAGATCCACTTCTAAAAACACAGACTCTGCTACCAAGCCCAGTTGCTTTTGTGCAGAAGTTACAATTGTTCTCTTTTGGACCCTTGTCTATCTAGGATTCAGTCTGAATACATTTGATGTTGTCACTTATGGTTTTCACTTGAAAAACCTGGACAAAAGCTACCACTTTTCCTACTTATGAAGGCCGGGATCACATCCCTTCATGAATCCTGGACATCAGCGGTGTTTATTCAGTACTCAGAGGAACAAAACATAAGGCTTCGCCTCGCACTCAGAAGTGATATATATATTTTTTTTACAATGATGCAGTTTTATCAAAATTTTCATGTTTTTTTCTCAGAGATTTTAAAATTTTCTATCTCAAGCTTATGATGAGAGTATTTTGGCAGGAAATTTTTCTTTTGCGGAAGTATAACTAATAAATGGCATGCATTAATGGAAAATACATAAAGAAAATGGAGGACCCCAACTTTTCCGTTTGCTCCTGTTACTTTGTTTCAACTGAAAAAGTATTTCAAGATGAGTTAATGTGATTTGTATTCTGATGATTCATTTGTAACAGTTTTGTATTTTGTTTCCGTGTAGGACAACCTTGTGATATTTTGAATGTCACAGAAAACAGTATATGTTGCAAGACACCTCCCAGACCTCACATTCTCAAAACTGTATATCCAGGCAAGTTACATAAGAGAGAATTACTATTTCTAAGTTTGCAAGAAAATAATGTGCATGTGTGTGTGTATCATTCAGTCAAATTATTATTTGAATTTTTTTAGAATTTATGATGTGAAATGGAATACATTTTCTCTAAGTTTTTAAATTTTTATTTCCTGGATTAGGAAATATTTGTATTAAAATAGTTGTATCAAAGCTGAACTTGTGGTGATAAACCCAGACTTACTGAAAAGAGTATGTCTTTATTGATAGAGTATAAAGGTAGTTTTTAGATTAAATTATAATTACTAAATCATGGTACTATCTACATACATATTTTTAAATGTCTTTTCCTGGTTCAAAAAAAATAAATAGGGGAGGTTAAATCCTAACTCCCAATAATTTGAGGCTGAAAATAGATGAAAGAAATGTAACTCAAAAATTCATTTCAAGCCGGGCATGGTAGTACATACCTATAATCCCAGCACTTGGGGGGCTGAGGCAGGTGAATCCTTGTGAGATTGAGACCACCCTGTATTACAAAGTGAGCTCAAGTCCAGCCTGAACTGCACAGCAAGACCCTGTCTCAAAAGACACACCCCCCATCCGCCCCCCAAAACACATTCGTTTCATGCTTTCCCCTTATAACCCACAGTGTATGGCTTTCATATCATTAATTCCATTGAAATGCTATGCATGTGTTTGAGCTTATGTTTCATATCTTGTGCATACAATGAAATTTACTTATAATTCAGTCACGGGTTGGTATTTGAAGCCTAATAAATTCTCTTTACCAACCCATATATTTCTTCGCCGTTAATTAGAACAAGTCACCAGTTCACGAAAATAAATTGGGCATTTATAGTTGATGACTTTGGAATATATTGGGCACAGGAAACACTGCTTCTCTAAAAGGCTGATGTGCTCAAGCTCTTCTCCACCCAGATAGAAGGTGGAGACATTGCATCGTGACTCCCATAAATGGATTCTTCTCTTGTGCTGTATCTAGGTGGGAGAGGTCTAAAGCTTGAGGTGTGGAACAGCAGTCAGCCAGCACATCTTGAGGAGATCCTCAGATACAATGAGAACACACCAGGGTACATGGGTGCCACCTGGGTAGATTCTGCTTCTTACATTTGGCCCATGGAACATGACACATTTGTTGCACGCTTCAGTGGATTTTTGGTGGCTCCAGATTCAGATGTTTACAGATTCTACATCAGAGGTGATGACCATTATGCCGTTTATTTCAGCCAGACTGGACTTCCAGAAGACAAGGTAGGGGAGCTGCGGAGTATTATTCGACACAATATAAACAATACAATGGTCTTCATCTGTGCCCAATTTTTATCCTCAATCAAAATCAGTGCAAATTTTGAAGAGTTTAGGAGAAATGATTTAATATAATTGGTTCTTGGCTATTTTAACACATATGATGTGAGCTATAACATTATAGAAAACTTGTAACCTGAAAGAAAGTTTCTCCTTTACTTGAATTTTGTCTGCCAAGTTAAAAACACATATATTTACTTTCACACTGAAAGGTTTTAATTGTGAAATAATTATAACCACAGGGAAAGAATGGAGATATTTCACTCTTCTGTATTTACTTGGTCATAAGATGAAAGTCTGTCTTTTCCTGGTGATTTCTACTTTGTTTTTACATAAATTGGAGCATATATTCAATTGCATAATCATTTTTGCCATAGGAATATTAAATATGATTATTACTAGTTTTAATGACTTAATAATATGCTAGTAAGGTGTGATCAAAAATATGCTGTACATTTAAGTGTTTAAAAATCATTACAGTACAAGGCGTATTACCATTGACCTCCCTTTAAATATTTTCTTTCTTGTAACACATTATCCCATTATTCTTGCCAGTTTCTGGAGCAGTTCTGAAATCCTCTTTCATGAGTAGCTTTTGTTCTGCTACCTTGGCTGCCTTGATGTCCTGCACTGACTCAAAATACTGACCTTTCGTGGTCACTTTGATGTCAAGAGAGAGCCAGAATTTGCACAGTGAGAGATTCGGGGAATAAGATGGGCGAGGGGCACTACCGTGCTTCTCTGAGCCTCCCTTTCTGTTGGAAGGAAAGCGGTTGCACTCGCTAGCAGCATTCACTTTGCTATTACTTTATTTTTTTTAAGCACACTATGGAAAGGCACTAGAGGGGACTTCTAGACCCTCCTTGGAAAGTGCCAGAATGATGGCTCAAGTGTGTTGGTGAGATAAATGTGTTACAACTGCAGGGAAATATTTTGAGGGGATTAATGCCAATGTATCTTTTACTGTAATACATCTTTAAAATTTAAACATTCACTACCCATTTTTATCACACCGCATACATGGGTTTATTAAGCTTAGCTAAATATCTCCCTACTGATAAGTTTTTAACTTCTGAATTTTTGTGAACACAATACTTTAATGAATATATGTATTCATCAGACTCTTTTGTATTTTGACTTATTTTCTCAGGACAGTTTACAAATGTGAAACCAATAGATTAAACCAAAATCACTTGTTATGATTCAATTTATATGGCAAGATTGCTTTCCAAACTAGTTAAGTTTAAACTGATACTTGAACGTTATGAAGTCTAATTTAACCCAGTGCGTCAGCACGCTCATTCCAAAGATGGCACAGCCATTCATAATGGAAGCATGAAGTATTCCCACTGATGTAGGCAGAACTATTTAGCAATCTTTGGCGTCTTTCAGAGTTTACTCTAAGGCCCTCATGTCTTTTTAAAGCTCTTATTTGGATCAAGTCTCTAAAAGCTTTCCATGCAGCAGAAGAGTCTTTTAGTAATAATAACCTTTTTCCTAGTATGGACCTTTTTATTTTTCTTTGTAATTCTCATAGATGGAAAATCTATGATCTAGGTGGTACACTTGGTGTAGTGCTGTTGGTGTGTTAGTGAAGGTTGGAAAGAAT
This sequence comes from Dolichotis patagonum, assembly GCA_004027295.1. Classification (NCBI taxonomy): domain Eukaryota; kingdom Metazoa; phylum Chordata; class Mammalia; order Rodentia; family Caviidae; genus Dolichotis; species Dolichotis patagonum. Next base: position 62,525 of record PVJX010001104.1, on the reverse strand, counting down.
TCTGTGAACCTGATAACTTTTAAAATTCTATGTTGTCATAGATAACAAATCTTAGAAGAAAAATATGCAAGAGTTTCATAACTTTCTATTCATGTAAGTTCAAAGTCTGACGGCAATGATAAATGAAAATTAAATGTTGAAAGATTTTAAAATTTTTTTCTATCTTTCTGGGATAAGGTGAAAATTGCATATCATTCTACCAATGCCAACAGTTATTTTTCCAGTCCAACCCAAAGATCAGATGATATTCATCTTCAGAAAGGAAAAGAGTAAGACTTTTTCCTTGTCTTTAAATTGCTGTGCGGTGTTTATCCTGGATAAACAGATGTGGGGCAGGGGTCTTGAGAATCAAGAACTCTAAATATAAGGTATGGATCACACTCATCATGTTGCAGGATCCGAGTCATTCTAATCAATCTGAAGTTCCTGAGGTAATATCTTATTCCCCAGGTTACAAATGGGGCCAACCTCAAAGAGTGTGAGTGGGAGAATCTCAAAGAGTGTGAGTGGGAGACTCTCACTTTCCATCACCATGCGGTGAACCCCTGAGACAATCACTTTACAAGGAGGAAGGTCTCTTTTGACTCACGGATTCAGAGGTTTCAGTCTGTGGTGGTTGGGACCTGCTGTGGTGGTGCCTGACGTGACGGTGGGGAAGATCATGGCGGAGTCTGTTCACCTTCTGGTAGCCTAGAAGGAGGGAGAGGGGCAGGGAGAGAGAAGAGTAAGAAGGAAGGAAAGAGGAAGGAGGTGAGGGGAGTGAGGGGAAGGTGAGAAGGAGAGGGAAGGAGAGAGGAAAAAAGGGAAGAGAAGAGTGGAGGGAAGAGTGGAGGGAAGAGGGGGGTAGAGAGGAAGAAGCCAGATTCCATCAGGCTCCATCTCTTAAAGGTCCCCCACCACAGGAGTGCCGCAGGCTGTTGGCCAAGCTTTTAACATGTAGGACTTTGAGGGACATTTAGGATCCAAATCATATCCAGAACTTTCATCCTGGACACATACAAACACTCCATTACAAAATAAGGGCTATGTCTGTGTAAGCCTGCCTTTCATTGTCTTGAACATTTTCCAGTTCTGCAAGTCCTCTGTGTTGTAGTCCAAGGACCTATTATTACGATCTGTAGTAGGAATTTGTGTAAACTCCTCGAGGACCGGGGATTGTATCTTCAACAATAAGTATTTAGCTGAATGAGTCAGTTGTGTATGACAACTCTCTCCTAGAACAGATATCTTACAAAATTTTATTTCAGCAAACTTCTATGCAATTTTTAGTATTTCCATATTAAAATGTATACAGGTTACATCTATACTATATAAATAATTTAATGTATTTTTAATATAATGTTAAGTTTTTTTGTTGAAAATGATTTCATAACAAGTGTTCTGGGCGAGCCGTATTTATTAATTACTCTATTTTCCAGATATTACATTGAAATCTTGCTGCAGGAATATAGATTAAGTGCTTTTGTTGATGTTGGACTATACCAGTATAAAAGTGTGTATACTGAACAGCAAACAGGAGATGCAATAAATGAAGAGCAAGTTATAAAATCCCAGTCGACAGTTATACAGGAAGTCCAGGTCTGCTTTGGTGACAGATCTACTTTATGAAAAGTTGATGTCTAGGGCTGGGGCTGAAACTCAGGGTAGAGACCTTCCCTAACATCCCTAAGGCCCTGGGTTTGATTCCTAGCACATCAAAAAATAAAAAGAAAAGTAAGTTTTGAAAGAGAGAAGCTTCATTTGGCTATTATTTTTGTAGGTTAGATGTTGTTTTAGGGGAATGCTATCACAGACAAGTAGTAAACTGTGGCTGGGGATATCTATATACTATATACTACAAATCAAACATTGCCATAGAATAAGACAAATTTTTATATAGTTTAGAATATTTTCTGATTTCTAGTGAAGTACAGCAAGAAAGAGGCATTGAATAGCTGAATTATGGTGATTTAAAGTGTATTTTTCCATACATTAAACATTTGTGTTTTTAATTCTATATTTTAAAATTGGAAACTAGGTTATAACGTTGGAAAACTGGGAGACAACTATCACAACTAATGAAGTTCAGAAGATCACAGTAATCAGCCCATGTGTGGAAGCTAATTCATGTTCACATTACCAATACAGGTTAATCTATAACATGGAGAAAACTGGTGAGTTATAAATACAAGAGTGATGATATTTCTCTTTATGTGTAGACAAGCTATAAAGTATTTGCTATAGTCTATGCTATGGTCTGGAATATAAAGTTTGAATAATGTGCTATATAAAGAAGAAAAAACTTATATTATGAGGAAAAACGTCCAGAATAGGCTAGAAAGTGGCATCCTTATAGACAACTTTCTGTTATATACCACTGTTTTCCTGTCTAAGGATAGTAATAACTGTATATCAAAGACACTTAAGAATTTCGTATGGCTGCGACTCATTGATGTAAACTAAAAAAATAGAAATTAAATTAATCATTACAACATTTTAGGTTCTCAAATTAAGTGACCTATGAAATACTAATTTATCAGTTATTAGTCATACATTTCTATATTTGATAACAAATCTTAAAAGTAATTTTTGCATTTCTGTTCATTATTTCAACTGGTAAATATTCATAAGTGCTTTCTATTTGCAAAATGCAATACTTATTATTATGGGAATATTAAAATGATAAAATATACTCCTTTCCAACAAAGGCATCATAAATCAATTCGATAGGCAATATTATTATTATTTTTTTTTAAATCGGTACTGGGGATCGAACTCACAACCATGCGCTTGCAAGGCAGGCGCTTATGCCACTGAGCTAAATCCCCAGCCCTGATAGGCAATATTATTGAATTTAAATCAATTTCAGAGTGTACATCTCCAAGTTTGATCGCTTATATGGTATAGAGTATGGATACTTTGAAAAGTTAGGTATTACACTGCCATTTTCGCCAATAAATCCAGGGATGTTTTAATGCTTCTGCCTTTTTCCCAATTCTTTCAAAAGTCTGGCTACCCGCTGATGCTTCCGAAGTCCTATTGCAATCTGCTTTAAATGACCTCTGGTCTATAAAGCCTGATACAGTGAAAGTAATAAGGGCACGAAGTCTCTGGAGCTGTACATACACAGTGACTTTTCTATCAAATAGAGGTAAGTTGTGTTTCATTGTGTACTTCTCCAGGAAAGAAATTTACATCTGTGCAACACCACTGTAAAAAAGTGATGGGTTTTACAAGTGAAAATGACAAAGAGAAAGAAATATATTTGGAGTCTTGCTCAATTTCAGGATGCCTAGAAATTAAACAGTTGATGTTTTTCTATGGTGATTTAAATTCTAGGTCTATTTCAAGGAATATACAACCCCAGAGTACAATGCACAACAAATAAATGCACTCAACATATTTTACAAGTTAGTGAAAATGTTAATTCTAAAAGTGAAATTTAAGGAAATACATATTGTTAAGGAGACAGCATTCTGGCCCAATCTCACCTGAAGAAAGGACTCTGTAGTTACATTCACGAGGGAATCTTTGCATGCTGTGCCTCCTCCTTGAAGACTGTCAAAGTTCACTGGAATATTAAAGTCCAAGATGCTCTACAGTTTAAAAAGAATCCACCTGTGTTTAATGAAGATGGATAGGTTCTTATTATCTTTTCAAAATTTCAACGGATAATTTTACCTTCATATTAATATTTTACACAAGAAAGGTTTGAGACTATTATGGTGAATAAAGTTTAGCAATCACTTTGGCTATTTAGTATATAAGGCCGTAAAGAAAATCTTTGGGTGTGTGTGTCTTTTATATGGGCATGTAAGTAAAATGTTACCTCAGTGTTTATGTCTTATTTATGAGATTGATAATTTAACTGTTGAGAGGAGGATGCAGATTTGTAATAGCTAAATGCCCATCAACTGAGGATGGCTATCTCTTTATACAGTAGGTATATCTTTTTATGCCATTTTGAGACAGGGTCTCACTATGCAGTTCAGGCAGGCCTTGGGCTCACTTTGTAGTGTAGGCTGGTCTTGAATTTGTATAGATCCTCCTGCCTCAGCCTCCCAAGTGCTGGAATTACAGGAATGCACCACCACAGCCCACTAATCTTTTTACATAAGATACAAGGAGTGTATCTTTTTATACAGTGGAGTTCTACTCAACCATAAAGAAAGATCATCTTGCGACTTTTATAGGTAAATGGATGCAATTTGAGACCATATTCTTAAGTGAAATAAATCAGACTCACATGTGTAGACATCACATTGTCTCCCTGGTGTGAGAAATCAAAAGAGTAGATAAGGTCCAAAATGTACAATAGTGAGCCGGGTGTCATGGTGCATGCCTGTAATCCCAGCACTCTGGAGGCTGAGGCAGGAGGATTGGTGTGAGTTCAAGAACAGCTCAAACTGCATAGTGAAACCCTGTCTCCAAAAAAATGTACAATAGATATTGCAAAATGGGAAGAAACTGTTTGAAAAGAAAGAGAAACTAGGGTAGGGGAAAGGAGAAAGGAAGGAAGGGAAAAGAAAAAAATACAAGGTAGTTAAGATAGTTACACTACCAGTTTCTCTTAGTTCATTGAAAAGAAAGGTTTGTGCTAATATTGTTTGGAGCATTTTTTATGACTATATCTTGTACTCTGAGTAAGTACCTTTAGGATAACAATATGCAATGTATTAACTGTTGTTACTCTCCTATTATTTTATTTTGAAATTTTATTTTTTTCTTTAACATAAAAAAATATAAAATTTTCATGAAAGTTAGATTGTCCAAACACTATGTAGATGAAATTATGGTTATCCTTGTTGATCTACTACTTAGAAATCAGAAAGAAATTCCAGGGTTCCAGCAGTGGCCTCAGAAAATACAATGCCACAATCAAACTGGATACATTTTATAATGTTACCCAATACAGAAGATCAATGAGATTCCTCATAAAGCAACCTTCCAAAAAGTAGAAACATCTCAGACAAGGACTTCTTTCTCTCAGTGTGGCATTATATGAATAAACCCTTCAGGTCTGAGCAGTTTTCTGGAAGTCAGCTTTGTGCTATGTCCACATCCAAAGAAAGTAGCAATATCCCACCCAAGCCCTCTGCACTAAAATAATGTGATTGCCACAAAAGTAAAATAATGTTTGGAATATCCTGCTGCCCACTGATCTTTTCTTCATGGTCAGGTACATCCTTTTGTTTATCTTATGTCTATTTCCACTTGAACCATAGAAACAGAATCTTAAGCAGATAGTACTCTGTGGTTGTGTATTTATGTTATAGATAACCATTTCAATTTTAAAACCTTCATTTTCCCACCCATTTTTTTTGTATATGTTAATGAAACACTCAAGGAAAACCAATTTTGTTAAGTTCAAGTATTTATTACGGATGTTCATTTTTTTCAATTAAACTATTTCTTAAAATTCTGCTTCCTAATTCACTCTAGGAGACTTTGATCTGCTCAGTTATGAAGTGTTTGAAGGGAATAATGTTACAGTGGATATTGAAGAGCAAACCAAAGGAAAACCCAATCTGGAGACATTCACACTGACGTGGGATGGGATTCTTTCTAAGCCTCTTACTCCGTGGTCATCAGAAGCTGAGGTATGTTCCACCCACGCTCCTGCCGTGCACTTGCCCTGGTCCTCTCCCAGCATGCAGATGAAAAGAAAGATGTATCACTTCTAAAGATCACCACAAATTACTTAGCATTTAACCAACCTACCAAAATTCATATCTGTACATATTTTGTCTAAAAGGGGACACAGAATTCATCCAGTACAGCACCTCTTTTTTCTGGACAAAGTATCTCAAAGTCATTGGAGCCCTGCTTTGCTTTTGTGTAGGCTTTGGGTTCCTTCACCCGCCCCAGCCCTGTTCTTCATCCCAAATCCAACTTGTCAGCGTACAAAAGTCAGAACGACCTTGAGGGATGTCATATAGTAAAAGCTTAATGACAGAGTTAGAGTATCTTGTTGTTTCATCCAATAACTAAATGCCAATCATCTATAAAAAATACTTGGAGTAGTGACTCATCCTCCCACTTGGCACAGTGGGTAGGAGTCAACCTGCAGTGAGGAGAGAAGGGGAAAAAACATAATTACAAAGAACGAGGAAGGAAAGGGAACTTCTCAGATCTATGTCAATGGACTTGACACTCCTGCATGTGGGGCAGCAGTTTATGGGAAAAGGATGCTTATGGGTCACTGAGTCATGGCAAATACTCATACAGCGAGTTTAAGTCACTATTTGTCTGATGACTAAAGACCCTACATTGTCTCAAGTCCTTAATTTTAAGCAACAATTATTTTTGTACTTTGTGAGAGAAATAAATGTGTGTTACAGGAGCGTCATGAATGTGTACTAATTCTGTGTAGTCCAGAATTATTTATTATTTTAAATAACCATAAATAATAGAGCTGCATTAAGCCTCTCTTAATTGGAAAAATAGAATAATTGGAGTCTGTAGAGTTTTTTCTTAGTGAATTTTGAGTTAATTGGAAAATCTTTTATTTGGAATCTGTTTAACTGGGTATCTACACAAGTAGATAAGCACAACTATATTATGTAATAAGTAACCTAATAATGGCCAATTTAATATAAAACTGTCATTCTTGAAACTTCTAAAAAAATCAATGGACCCTAAAATGATCATGTTAACAAAATTATTTAGGAAATGATTTCACAATTCTGGCTAACTTATGGGGAATATGAAATACATACTAGAATTAATTAATAGAATTAATAGTAGAATATTAATTGAAAATTAGTGGATGGAGTAATTGAATTGCTAATTGAAGAATTATTTTATGAAAAAAATTACTAAGTCACATATTGTTAATTTAGTTTCAGGTAGCTGTGGAAGAAATGGTTAGCACTAAATGTCCACCACAAATTGTACATTTTGAAGAAGGATTTGTTGTGAAATACTTCAGAGACTATGAAACTGATTTTGACTTGGTATGCATTGTTTAATGAACTTTGAATCTTATCAAATAGGAATTTATATGAATGTTGAAAATTTTTGGTGTTTGGGGGGTGCATTGGTTACTTTTCTTCTCACTGCTGATTCAAAATACCTGATTCACAAAAGGAAGCAAGGAAAGATTTATTTAGCTTTCAGTTTGTGGAGGTTTCAGTCCATACTCAGCTGGCTCCAAGGCAGGTTGGCATGGTTGAGGGCTGTTCATGGTGGATGTGGCAGATAGCAAAAGCAAAAGAGCAAAAGGGCAAAAAGGGTGAGGGAACAAGCCTCTTGCTCTCCTTTATATTGTATGCAGACTCAGTTTGGGTGCTGCAGTCACTGACAGTTTCAGTACTAGGCAATGAGCCAGTCACAAACTGTAGGTTCAGCAGCCTTGGAGATGCACCCCCCCCCCATGACCACATGAGGCTAATGGGGGGAGGAGCGAGGATTATTTATTTTATTATTCAAAGTCAAATTGCAAAAATAATCATGTTATAGATTTATTAGTAGGGTCTGTTCTAACATCTTTAATTCAGTTATGAAAACTATATCTGCACTACACATAAATTTACTTGACCAATAGGAAGTAGGTAAGATGGGCAAATGTAAGATCTATACTGTTTTTATTTGTTATTTTTTCACATGGATGCAAAAAAATGTCCTCTTTGTTTACTGGCTTCAGTGAATACAATTTGTAGTTGGAATTATATAATAAATTGCTTGTCTTGCTTTTGGACATTATTCTCTGGTTGATTAGTTCAGTGCCTAATCCTCATTTCCTCTTTGATATTTATTTACGATACATAAAGGGGAAAGTTAAATATACTTCCTAGTTCTTATTTTGAAGACTTGAGGAAGCCAGATATACACTATTTCCAAGTAAATATTATTAGAATAAGAGATATACTAATTATTTAGTTTAAATCAGTATCTTAGAAGCAAACTGTGAATCTTTAAAATCTTTATGTATTGCATAACACTTTAGATGAGCAGATTTATTAATGAGAAAAAGGAACATGGTTTTAATGAATAACTTTTTCAGCTTGACCAAAGTATTTGTATCAAAATGTAGTATTAACAGCCATAAAGATTACACAAGTAATTTACACAAGTAATATATATTTTATTGTTTCCCTACGCATCTACTATCACTATCTCTACATATGTTTCTATACTCTACCCAGCCTTACTATTTGCATATCCTAATACCAGGTTCTCTTGTGTCTCTGCCTCTGTTTTGTACACATATTTAACCCTATGTCTGAAGACCCTTAGCTCTTTTTTTCCATTCTGAGCAACTCTTATTTATCTCACTTGTCATTTCTTCTGAGTCATTTTTCTTGATAGTTTTATGTGAGTTAGATGTCTGTCTTTGAGCTTCATATTATAATTATTGATTCTGTTGTCCCAAATTGGAGGCTCCTGTATATGGAGGTAGTGCTCGTCACTTGAATTCTGGAGATTAAATAGAAAACAAACAAACCTGGCACATAGTAAACACTGGATAAACTTTCATGGAAGGAACTCATAATATAAGCAGTTGGTAAATCAAATGCAAGCACAAGGGATACTAGAGTATAGACTAGAATGAGAGCTTTAGAATTTCAGAGAATGGAGAAGATATTTAAAATTAAAGCAGTTTGGGATAATGTAGGATCATGTTCAGACTCTAACAACTTGGTTGTTGATGTTGGGAGAAACAATAAATCATGTTTTCAATTGAAATATTGTTTCTGTAGGCAGATGTTAATAGAGGCCAGAAGACAGCTGAAAGTGATGCTTACTGTGGTCGTTATTCCCTGAAAAATCCATCTGTTCTTTTTGACTCAGCAGATGCTAAACCAAACCGAGTACCATATGGAGACATTTTATTATTTCCTTATAATCAGGTAAGCGCAACAAAATGTATGCAAATTGAGTCTGGAAAATACCTTGGTAATACATTTCATGAAATTTTAAAACAAGGAAAAGTACTTGTGAAATCATGTCATGTTGGACAGGTCTTGTTCACATCCTGAGTGCTTTTTTGATTTTTTTCCCAGTAATTCTCAAGAAAGAAAGTCAGAAAGAAAGACAGAAAGACAGACAGACAGACAGAAAGAAAGAAAGAAAGAAAGAATATAATACCATTTATCCCATGATCTTAGAAGAAATTGTGCACAAACTTAAATACTGAAAAAATTAAATACAATATATTCTCCTATATTTTATTCATTAATAGAGAAAAACCAAATTGGATAGCCATCATGGACTGATCTTTAATATTTAGTTGGAGAAAAGTGAAGGAAATTCATGAAGAGAGGTGATGGCAATTTTAGTATGGGTTTTTAAGGCTAGTTTTGTGGTTTGTTTTTTAAAAAATTTCTCAAATTGTGCAATATTTTCTAAAGTTCTAAGTTCTTAAAATATTTGGCATGCAAAACAAAAATACTTGGCATGCTTAAGGAGTTGTAGACCATTGAAGTAGGTATTTAATTACTATTTTATATGACATTTTATCTTTACCTTTAAATATTCTAGAGTATGCACATTCTGATTAATCTGCCTGAATGTTTAGCAGACTTCTTTTTCTACATGTACTTGACTTCTAAGTTTATTGAAAATTTTAATGAGTGTTAGTACATAGTGCATCTCTATAACAAGTGATTTGTTTCAGTTTTTTAAGGAAGCCATATCTAAGAAAACAAAAAAATCAGTCATTAATTGTAAGATCACTTCAATGCCATTTTCTTGTCAATAAATCTCCAATTCTTCTCCAACAGCTAACTGAAATTAACCATTCCTTTCTCTATATTCGGATACATTTTATATTGAAAGTGCCTAATGAATATTTATAAAATTAGATTTGAACTATGAAAAATAATTTAATCGCAAGATATTATTACTAATTTTTTCATATTTCTTGTGCAGTTATGCTTAGCATACAAAGGATTTTTGGCAAATCATATTGGTCTAAAATTTCAGTACCAAGACAATGGCAAGATTACTAGAAGCACAGAGAGACAATTTATGTATAACTTTGCTCAGGGAAACAGGTAAGTTACTCTATGAATTTGAAAACAAGCTATATAATAGTGTATAAACTATAAAGATAAGCTCATCTCTTGCTTTTTGCTGTTTTGTTTTGGGAATAATGTGCATGGGGATCTACTTACAATTTTTCTGGCCTCCTACACATGCTTTCTAACAAAATTTCTGTTTTAGAGAGAAATCTATAGATTACAGGAGTATAAATTGCTCTAATGTCATCATTACCCATGACCACTTAAAAGACAAAATGATGCTAAATGTTATAATTTAAATTATATATTGTTAAATCCAATAATGTTCCTAGATAATGAAAGATAGTAGAAAGAGATCAACGTTAAAAATGTGTCAGTAGAGAAGACAAGTGTTTTGATGACCATATCAAGATAAAAGGGAAAAAGATAATCCAAAATGATGCTTGCTTTGCTGTAAGTTACACACGTAGAAATGCAAATAGACAAATATAAAGAAATGATTAAATGAGCCTGGAGAATGTTATTTAATGACCGCAATTATTATAACACAAGAACAAGTTAGTTCTGTATAATTATGTTTTGGTTTTTGCTAATTATTGTATCTTCTAGAATTTATGTAAATCCTGATTTTGCATTTCTGAATGTAATAAGTGCAAAAATTTTATTTACAATAGAAAAAATAAGGAAAACACTTTTCTATTTTATGAAGTATGTCATTTTAAACAAATGTTCAATAAGAAAGGTCCTTTTCCCCAAAGTTCAGATTTAGCTCCCAAATGGCACTGTCATATTATTTAACATCCAATGAATGCTACATGGGTCTTTGGTGTTTTAAAAATACATTTATCCCATCTTTGGTATTCTAGAGGTACAGAATGTGAAGAATGAGAGAGAGCGAGACAGAGATAGAGACAGACACAGAGAGACAGACAGAGATACCGGTGACAAGGTATTTAGTATTGACAAAGATGTTAGTCTCCCAATGGAAAAAATCCATGCCTTTGAGGCCACTAAGTATTAGACTATAGATTAGGACCAAAATGAGCTCCTGGGGTGAGAAGTGATAAGGAACCTTCCTGCAGTTCCACACAGTAATTGTTGACTCAGAAGGGACTACATCATTGGCAGTCACAAACAGGTGGAAACGATGCTGGGGCCAAGGTAGACCCACCCATGTTTGCTGTCCAGGAACAGAGAAACCTGCCACCCGAGTGTACTACACCATGCGTCACACACAGTTTGCTTCAGATCTTGGGTAATCCCTTGATGGATCATTTTGAAGGAGAAGTTCTCCTTGAAGGGGCATCTGAAAGCACATCTTGCTACACGCCCAGTGGGATTGCAAGTTTAGCTTTGAAGCCCACTATCTGCATGTATTCCATTCTATTACAATAGGATTTTTTTTTGCCACAGGATTTTGTAACATTTTGTAGACCTTATTTTTCAATATTAGTTAAACCCTTACTTAACAAATAAGTAGGTCTTTCCTGTTAGCCTGCAGCTTCTCTTTTCTTCAGGCATTTCAAAATGTCCTAGATTTTTTAGAACTAGTGAGTTTTCTTTATCCTAAATGTGATTAGATTTTAAAAAAAGAATATCATCATTTTTGAAAAGTGCAGAGTTCTGCCATTAAAACTATTACCAGTTAAGGCCAAAAAAATTCACTTGCCTTGAATGTCCTTTTCCAGACCTTTTTGTCTTTAGGTCACAGAGCTCACCTAGATCGAGTAGAAGGATTAGTGTTCATTGCATTGTATAACTTTCCCAAAGCAGTAATATTTGTAGCTATAAATCAAGTTCCAAAATTCAAAATTAGCTGCCTTCCTTTTACAACTTGTAATTACAGCTACAGTGGTACAACGTGCAGTTACCTTCAGTTTTACTTTCATTTGCAGTCTCCTCTTTTTTATTTTTTATTTTTTCTCAAGACAGGGTCTAGCTCTGTAGTCCATCCTAGCTTTCAGCTTGTGGTGATTCCCCTGCCTCAGTCTCTCCGGTGCTGGGACTGCAGACATTCACCACCACGCCCAGCAGCAGTCTCTTCTTACACTCATATGATCTTGTTTGGCATCTCAAATTTCCTAAGTAGTAAAATTGCTATGTGTTAAATACTTATTAAATTACTGATTGTTAAAACTTCTGAATTATAAAATTAGTAGTAAAATTCTCCTTAGAAGCCCAAAGTGCTTTTTGAAATCTAAACAGTACAGTAACAATGTAGTTGTGCATACAATTTTAAAAAAATGATTCATGCAGTCTAAGCTTTGAAGTGCTAGAGATGATCTCTTGAATTTCTACACCATGAAGAAAATGAGAACAAAAAGTACCCAAATAAAGCAGTCAGCTAATAACTACAGTAGAGACCAATGCAAGGATTACTGTAAAACTATATTTAGTTATTTGGGCACAGTATTTATCTATTACACACTCTGATAGCTGAGTTGCTTTATTGTAATTAATGGAATTCTGGTACAGTTAACATTTAATGGAAAATGTAAGTCTAAATTATACATTTAAAAGACTCTATGCAGCCACTTATATCTCCAAATAATCTGGTACTTTTGTGTCACTTAAAGTAATGTACAGTGACACTGCAGTAAGATCTTTTGGAAATAGAATCAAATTCTACTTTTGCTTCTTAGCAATGGACTAAACTTGCTGTTCTGTTTCTGACATTTATAATTAAGCAAGTGGGCTCTATTTCATGTCTTGTTTTTGTTAATATGCTCTGCACAGAAATGCATAATACTCTTTAATTTCCTCACCTGTTGTTACTGAATGTTATTTACACTCCTGTGGCAATGCCATACTTGATCGCAGCACTAACTCTTTTACTGCCAATGTGAGGTTGAGTTTCCATCTGCTGTGCCTTCTCACTGAAGCGTTTCTGTACTAATAAAGTAGGTGTGATGGTTTTTTTCTGGATAGAGGAGCTTTTTTTTTTAAGAGAATAAAACAAAAGAGGACAGAACAAAGCAGATCAAAACAGAACAATATAAGCGACACAGCACTTTACAACAAGACAACTGGATATTAACAGTAGCTACCATAATGTCTCTTTCTTTGTAATGGTTGAGCATGGCTTCACAGAAATAATATCAAACATTACAAAATAGTATAAAACCATTCAAGAGAATGAAAGAATTACAGGCATTTGAACCAACTAACAGAAAATGATCAATAGCTACTATAATATCTCATTTTGATTAAAAAAATTTATTTATACTATCATATATATTAAAATCCAGTAAGACACAACAGGATAGAACGAATGGAAACAGAAGAACAAAAACATGGTAGGACTTCAAAGCAAGATGATATTAAATCAGAAATGGCTGCCATAATGTCTTGTTTTCTTCAAAGTAAGCTGTTCATACCATAACACATAATAAAATCAAACAAAATGGAATAAAACCATTCCAACTGATGAATGAAAACATTAAAAGGCTTCAAAGCTATGTAATGGGGAATCATGATTACCCTAAAATCTTATGTACTCTTACCATTTCTTCACTAGGGAGACTATATGGTATTTATACATGTGATTTTGGTTTATTTCACTTATGAGTATGGTCTCAAGTTTCAATCATTAAAACTTCTAATGACTTTCATGGTGCATTTGTTTGCTACTAATCTATACATCCTATTAACCAATCATTTCAGTTGGACCTATACTTGCTTAGATCTTCTGGATCTCATACAGAGTAAGCAGACTGGGACAGATTTTTCTCTTCAAAGAATTAGTTTACAGAAAGCATCAGAAAAGCAATCTTTCTATGTGGATGTTGTGTACATTGGACAGGTATCTACAACCTCAACACTGGATGGTATGTTGTATCACTTTATATCTCTTGCAGACCTCTAAGTTTATCTTATAATAAAGCTTACTGTGGAAATTATTCTTATATTCTGTAGTATAGATAGAAACATTAATCTCTATTAATGACATTCTTTCTTCTCAATAATATGATTTAGTTTATGTTTTGATGAATAGGGCAAGGTCATTAAACTTAAGTGCATTCTAAAAAGTAAATTTTCTCAGTATAGCAAGAATTAGCTTTATACTTGTAGAGTTTGGTTCTCAATAGATGCACTGTGGCATTTTTATTGTTTGTTTTGTCTTTGAAAATCCAACCCATAGGGTGATCCATTCTTAAGATTCAACTTTTGACATGGGAATCTAATAAGATTGTCTGAAAACTTCATGGACATAATGCTGTGCATGAAAATAGTAGTTTTGATGGTCTTAATATTGTTTATCTAGTTATGTTAATACATTCATACATTTGAGGTGTGGTAATAAAATAATAAAAATCAACAATAAAATCTTTTTTCTCATTTTCTTTATTTATATGTTCTAGAAATGCCCAAGAGAAGACTTCCAGCATTAGCAAATCAAGGAATATTTTTAAAGCACTTTCAAGTGAGCAAGAGCCAAAGACATGAATCAACTATGGCAACCCAATATTCTGTCACCATGACGTCATACAACTGCAGTTACAACATACCCCTGATGGCTGTGAGCTTTGCACAGGTAATCTTAGGGTTTTGTAAGTTATTATTTTCAAATTGATAAGCATTGGTTTTGATATGGTAAATTTTATTAATTTTGGAAAATAGATGACATACAGATTGTATATCTTTTAGTAGAATAAGACGGTTATTCTGAGGATAAATGATGGTCAGGAGTCCTTAGCATAAAAATTGATTTAAAGGCATTATAATAGTTCTTCAAGAAATATGCCTATGGTGGGAAAGGTGGAAATATTATTACTAAAGAAAGTCAGATTTAAGTAGAATTTTTCCTGTTGATTTAAAAGGAAAAGCTATGGACTTCTCTCATAGATTTCTTTAAATAGAAATTATTATATTGAAAGAAAAGTGGAGATTCTATATTATGATTTTAAATGGTTCCTATTGTAAGCAAAATCTAATCTCCTTTTATAAAAATTTATACAAAAAAGAAAGATGTCTTTTCCATCATGCCGAAAGAATCTGAATAACCTTCTGCTGTTGGAGCTATTTATAAGATCACTATTGAATACTACAAATACAGTGAGCATTTTAAAATTTAATTTCCTTTAAAATGAGTTAATATCCTTTCCTACCACAAATTAAGAACAAATATTAATCAGTTTAAGCTTTTCCTTTCCTTTTTCATTACTACTTCTTTGTGAATGTAATAAATTCATTCAGCATTGGGAAATGGTACATATACTTACCACATCTCAGTTCTTACTGAGCATTTGTCACTAGAGCACAGAAAACTTTTGCTAACTAGAAACCTTTAAGATTAAAGGTAAAGACTATAAATATACAAAAATTGCTTTTACCTCCACTGCCCCGATGTTTTAGTCTTACTAACTTCAAGATAAATGTCTTAGAAATGTTTTCTAGTCTTTTACTTTTAGATTTATCACAAAATGTGTTAATTTAGCACTTCTCAAAGCACTTCTGTTAATACCCCTCATTTTTAAAGATTTCTCATTAATCTACCAATTTGAGTTATAGCTTTTAACTTCAGTTATTTATCCCAAGCTAAATTAGAAAATATAGGACTTAATTTTTGTGTCATTTTTAAAAAATTCAAATGAAAGCTAAAAGGAATAATATTCAGTGTTTCAATGTACAGAACCAGGCATTATAATTTTAGGTAATTGTAGATTCATGTTCACTTGTAAAAATCATATAAAGATATTCCTATGTCCGTCACCACCTTAATTCAATGGTAACTGCTTGTACAATGTAGAAGAATACAACACCTAAGAAACTGATATTCATGTCCTTATACTCTTGTCCTTATTCAGATGTATCACTTTTATATATAGTTATCTGTGGATGCATGTGTGTGTGTGTGTGTGTAGTTCTTTATAATTTTTTCACAAGTGCATGTTCATCTCACTTTCACCAGAGCAGTTCCATCACATGTGTCCCTCATTCTGTCATTTTATAGGCAAGCCACCTCCCTCACAAGTTTCCTACCACCAATCTGTTCTGCCTCTATGATTTGTCATTTCAACAATGTTATGTAAATGACATCAGAACATATTGAAGCATACCGATGCTTAGCCTTTTAATATCAGTTTATTTTACCCAGAATAATTCCCTTCAGGTATATCCATGATGTGTCCATCAATAGTTAGCACTGGTTGCTGAACAGTATTTAATGGTATAGATGTAGTATGTTGCACCACCTACCCATTGAAGAGCAACTGAGTTGTTTCTAGTTTTGAAATATTTCAAGTAAAGCTGCTATGAACATTCATTTATAGGTTTTTGTATGACATGCTTTCGTTTAAGGGATTTATATGGCCAATAGTGCAATTATGGGGTCATATGGTAAGCACATATGTTTCATTTTATAAGAAAATGCACTATTCTTTTCCAAAATACCTGTGCCACTTTACATTCCCATCAGCAGCATATGAATGATCCAGCTTCTATACAAACTTTTTTTTCAATATTAGCCATTCTGATAGGTTATATAGTGGTAACTCATAGTAATTTTCATTTGCATTCTCTGATGACTATGATGTTGAACATCATTTTAAAGGCTTATTTGCCAATCCGATGCCTTCTGTGAATGTCTTCTGTCCTTTGTAATTGTAACACATTTTACACTTTAGAACGTTTTATGCTTTGTGTTAATTTGATAAATGTGGCATTAGGATGAAGTTCATTTGCTTGGTTATGGCTCTTGTTGCTTTAGCGCTATTTATTGAAAGCATTATCCTTCCTCTATGGCTGTATCTTTGTGAAAAATCAGTTGAGCATAACCATGTGATTATACTTTGGGTTACCTATTCTTTTCCATTTTCTATATGGTGATCCTTCCACCAATACCGTAGTATATTTATTATATACCTATAGAGTAACCCTTAACACTGAGCAAAGAACATTGTCTCATTTATTCTTCTTATGCAAAATACTTTAGCTAGTCTGTGTGGTGTGTCTTTTCATATAAATTTCAGAATAAGCTTATTTATGTCTATGATAAGTTTACTGATATTTTAATAAGAATTAAGTAGATTGGTTTGAAAAGTATTGGCACCTTTGTTATGTTGAATCTTTTCATTCGTGAACACAATCCATGTACACCATATGCCTCCATTTATCTAGGTCTTCTTGTTCTTGTTTTAAAAATCAATGCATTTATGTTGGGCCTTTTTGATTGCTTCTATTAAAATTTTAAAGTTTGCAAATAAAATCCAGAACATATTTTTTAGATTTCATTTTCTTCGAGATAATTGAAAATCATCTTATATTTTTAATTTCAGATTCTACATCTTCACTATTCGTCTTTACAAATGTGATTTGTGTGTGTGTGTGTGTATGTGTGTGTTGATTATGTAAGCTGAACTCAGTGAATTTTTACCAAGTAAATACACTCATGTAATTACTATTCAGATTAAGGTCAAGGAAATCATTAGCTCCCTGATAGCTTTCCTTGTATCTTCTCTTTGACAGTTAGCTACTCACCTTGCACATCCAAATAACCACTGTTTTGACCTCAACTACAATAAGTTAGTTATACCCATTTTAAACTTCCCAAATGAGTGGAATTATGAAATGTGGTGGGGTTTTTTTTTTGTCTAACTTCCTTTATTGAATCTTGAGAGATTCTTATTGTTACATGTGGTTCATTCTTTTTCATTGATATACATTATTCCATGGTGTTAAAATACCATATCTTATCCATTCTGTTGATGGGCTTTTCCATTATTTCCCAGTTGAGGCTATTATGAGTCAAGCTGACATGAACATTCTTGAATATGTCTTCTGACACTCACGTTTCCTCATTTATGTATTGTTTTAAATTCTATAAGGTTAACAGATAACTCTGAAGGATCAGCAGTGGGAAGATAGCATTTTCACTACCAGAATTACAATCAGTGAATTTCTACAGCACGTTTTGCTTCCATTCGTTAATTGTGACTCAGTATTTTGAAAGTATTTAGTGAGGCGGGGTCACTCTACTGGCAATATACTTACTTAACTTTTGGTTAAGATCCCATATTTTATTTCTCCAAAAAAGGTTTTCAGTTTTCTGATGACCAATATCGCATCATCTCACGTTTCTTTGCCTCCCCACAGTGATGAGCTTTGTACTTTGCCTGCTCGATAAATATTTGCTCCTTGAGTGAGGGAGGACACATTCTGAATTAATGAGGTATTACAGTGGCTCCAGCTGACGGCTGCACAGATGACTGAGTTGCCTTTAGCCTCATTACTGCGGCGATGCAGGCCTGGCCTGTGTTGATTTATGTGACTCTCCTTAATGTTCTGAAGAATCACAAATCCATGAGGCTCATTTATGTCTTGTCACAGGATTGTACCACGGTGAAACAGAAATCATGTTAGCCATTGTTCAGTTTAATCATTTTATCAATATTTATTTTGGAAATTAGATAATCACAAGCGAGACAGAAAGTGAGTCTGTTTACAGAGGAGATAATTGGCCGGGGGAATCAAAGATTCGTATTCGAAGAATTCAAGGAGCTTCTCCACCTATAAGTGGCAGCTTCGATATTCAAGCTTATGGGCATATTCTCAAAGGTAAATGAGAGGTGTTCAGAACATTGGAATAGCATGTATGTGTGTCTAGTCTATAAAATTTTAGATGTTATTTCAGTTGAGAATTACTAGTTATTATTTTAATATTTATATGTCCAGTCATCCAGGTGTTTAGATAATGCATACCATATTGTGGCCAGTCATTACGTTTTTGTTTTAAGCTTTGTTTACCCACCCAAAGCCAACGGCATTAACAGTGGTTATTGTTATTTAGCAATAATGTGTAAAAGTCTGTAAAAACATAACAGACTCTTAGTATTCATTTTGCTGAAGGTGACAAATTTATAACTTTCATAAATCATGCCTTTATCTAATAGATACATTTTGGAAAGAAAATTAGCATGGTAGCCACAAACAATAATGATAATATTACAATACTATAGAAATTGAAAGTTGGAATATTACTTTTCACAACATCTTTAATTAGACCGTCTAGTCCTGCACTGTCCATGAGCCACACGTGTTTCCTGACGCTTGGAATTTAACAGGCGCCACATACTGAAATAGCATTGGTATGTCTTTCAATTGTTGAAATAATAGCATTTTAAATTGTTTCTTTATGAAATTTATTATTAAAATCATTTTTGCTCATTTATTTTTGCTTTTTAAAACATTGCTGCTATACTAGAACATTTTTCAGTTGTGTATGAGGTCACTCTCAGTTGGGCAGTGCTGATCTAAGCAACCACAATAGACATTTTGGTGTACTGTCTAGCGGTATTTATGTACATAATTTAAACAGATCTACATAGATTTGATATATGATGTATATAGATTGTGTCAGTGATATAAATTGAACTATCTTGCACAAATGGCATTTTCGTATTTTTTTCACACCTCAACCAACTGTACTGGGCTATATTCCAAGAAGTTTGTTCCTTTTTTGTGTTCATAAATTATAAGTCATCAAAAAATGAATTGATATTAAAAATAAAACAAGGGCAGCACCATGCCTGCCTGGCAAGCTCAAGGTCCTGAGTTCGATTCCCTGAATCCCCCCCAAAAAAATTAAAAAATAAAAAATAAAAGTGTTTGAGCCATGACCACAGTCTGAAATACACTGTTAGTTCAATTTTTCTTTCCCAGAAATGTATAAATTCTTCATGAGAATAAGTTAGAAAATTTGTTCTCACTGTATGGGAGCACATGTAGCTTACAAGTGACATGGTTCGTGTACTTTAAAGAGGAAATTTGGTTTGTGATTTTTGACTTCTGATGCTCGCTCTTCCCCTGTGAGTGCAGACATCCCTGCTGCTGCATCAGCTGAAGATTTGCGATTTGCTCTCCAGAGCCTGGAGGAGGTGGGACAAGTCTCAGTGACACGGGAGGGAACCTGTGCTGGATACTCCTGGAGCATCAAGTGGAGAAGCGCATGTGGAAAGCAGAGTCTTCTACAGGTTCCCCCAGTTGGCTTGGCTTCCCTTCTCCTCTATGCGTTGTTTGCTTTTTTGTACTCTGCCTCATTCTAAGAAGAGCTGGACACTACGAATTTTTAAAAATTTCAAACTATAGACTAAAAATATTTTTAAAGAATTTAGACAGAAGATTATCCTACACTAGGTTGACCAGGTGCTCTCTTTTATGGAGAATAATGCTCAGTAGTTTATTCTCTGTTCTCTATGGAAGTCCAGGAATGTGTGTGGTAGAGTCCCCTGGAGAGGGGCAGGAAGAATATAGGCTGGAGGAGTCTCAGAACCAAATCCAGGTGTCCTGTAAGGAGAGGACAAGAATAATCTCTCTCAGTGTCTGTAACTCTGACACTAGAACTATGTTCTGTGGCCTGGGATTCTTTTTTTGTGGTTGCAAAGTTGACCTTTTCAAGTTTACAAGGATGGATCTCACCTATGCCTGGGGATCTCAATTAGTTGTTACTGCTTATTTATTGTAGAGCAAGCCTTAAGCCTAAGCCTTAGAATATGTGAAGAAAAGTAGTCTAGAAGCAAACAAAAGTTGCTTCAGCAGGGTAATGAGAGTGTGGGAAACATTTTTCCCCATGCATTGTTGGTGAGAAGGTAAATTAGTACATTTTTTTGAGGACTGCATAGAAGTGTCTGAATAGAGATACTTCATGATTCAGCAACCTGGTTTATATAATTCTGTCCTACTGAAAGGATACTACAAATTAAAATGATATAGGCACAAGAGGTAGTCACTACAGCATTATTTGTGCTAGTAAAAGCCTAGAAACTTAAATCTCATTGATACTAGAACAGTCATTAAGACAAATATGTAGATCCTCACATATTTACCTGGAAAGACTCCCATGACATAAGGTGGAAAATACACAGAACTACACTTGTGAAATCATCAGTAGGGAAGGAGAAGTAGCAAAGTAGGAGATAAAAAAACAAGTGCGTGATATAGAACAGAAGTCTGCATGAACGTGCAAAACAGTAACAGTCTCACAGATGTGGGGGTCATTTTAAGAGGACATATGACCAGGAACTAGAATTTTAAAATTCCAGAACCGAGCCAGCTCCCGTGACTGGTCTCCACCCTGTTGTGACCACTGGTCTCTGCACACCCATTCTCTCCGCTCTTTATTGACCGACCTCCTCTGCTCATTCATCATTTCTTTTCCTCCATGCTTTGGCTCATGTGTGGGTCAGCATGGAGCCTTCTATCTCTTTGCCAGCCCCCGTATCCATCAGAAGGCTTCCATACTGGCCAAGGGATTTTGGAACAACCAGATCATGCATGCTAGCTTGATTTGGTTTCATTTTTACCACAAGGGGAAAAAATAACTCAGAGTAGTGAGAGGTATAAAAGGATGAAGGGGAAAGTTGAATACTGGGTGGAAGGCTCTATTTTCAATTATTCAGCAATAATTTATCAGAGTGGTTATATTCAGCAAAGGGATAAAACGTTTTAAGAAAATTAATTTCAGTAATACATTTTATGTAGACTTATTAATTCTGAAATTTCAAGAAATGCTTGTGTGGTTATACTTATTATAGCCATTCTAGTAAAATAGTTTTGTGGAAAAATAGGTTAATGATTCCAATATTATGGGAGAAAAGGCTAATATGACCGTTACAGAGATAAAGGAA
The DNA here is from genome assembly GCA_004027295.1 of Dolichotis patagonum. NCBI lineage: Eukaryota > Metazoa > Chordata > Mammalia > Rodentia > Caviidae > Dolichotis > Dolichotis patagonum. Next base: position 40,957 of record PVJX010001104.1, on the reverse strand, counting down.
GGTGGTCTATTCAGACAACGCACACCCGGAGACCTACTTCGTACACCCCATCAACAGCCACAGGTATTTGTGAAACTTTTCCCATAATGTATTACTTAATTTTAAATATATAACTGAGTTTTAATATACTGAAACATGGTGACACAGGAACATGTCCTGTCTGTTTTATTCTGAATATTTGTGATAAAAGCTGATCAACTAAAAAATGTTACTTTATGGCTTTGGGGGAAATTATCTTCCAAATGATAAAGTAATGAGTCTTTAAGACCGGTTCCTGCCAGAATTAGAAAATATATTTTTAAATGTCATTTTCATATTAGCTCTGTGAAGTATTGCTAATATCTCCATTCTAGTGATGAAGAAATTAAAGTGTGAAGAGTTTACTAACTTCCCTAAGAGTAGCCTGTATTCTTCATAGCCCTAACTCACTCACTACTTTTCTTCATTTATGGTTTTACATAACTTCTCTACTAGAATATAAGTTGGATGACAGAAGGGTTGTCATCTCTTTTGTTTAATGTTGGATATATCCTTTTGTCCTAAAATTCAGAACTATGCCAGGTACACAATGGGCACAATTGCTGAATAAATAATTGACTGTCAAAGTGAAAATATATAGGCTACTTTTTGTGGACAATAAAGCAAATGCAATCCCATTTGTTCCAAATCCTACACATATTTTATTGAGCCTGTTACTTCTTTGCCTGTTTTCACTGGCTCTGTTTCTTTTCCTTAAGGTTGAAGTCTATATCAATGGTATTCCAGCAAAATGTTCAGGTGACTGCAGTTTTACGTGGGATCCCACAGCTACTCCCCAAGTCTTGGCCATAAGCCCTGCTCAAGGTAACTTCCTGCTTTTTAACTTGGGGTATGAGGCAGAAGGTAACTAGAAAAATATAAACTCTGACAATGACTTTTTAAAGATACGTTCATTCTGGTATTACCAGTAAGGCAAGAAGGCCCTTCTATAAAGTGCAAAAAAAAATCTACCACATAAGAATGCTTTAGAAAAAGCATCAATTATTTATTTTGGAAAAAAATGCCTTTGAAGCTGAGGTACAATCTTTTTTGTTGTTGTTGGTACATTTTAAATACACATAGTGATCACATTCATGGTAGAGAATTTGTATCTGTAGATGATATAATTTGTTTCTTTTTTCCCATTCCCCTACCCTCCCTCCAACCTTTCCTCTACCCTTTTACAAAAGCTTTGTTTCTTTGCTTTCCTTCTTTTCTGTCTCCCCCCCTTTACTTTTCTCTTCTTCTGAGGTACAGTGTTCGTCATATATCCATTGCTAATCCTGTATACTCCACTTTCACAAGTTAGAATCATTCCTTAAAATTTCACTGAGTTTGAGGTGTGTTTGTTTAACTAAACTAGGATATTAATCAGACTCTTTCACCGTATGAGACCACTTTTCCTAGAAGACTTAGTATTAAGTCTAGTGATGACTTCTAATAGATAGGTGCTACATTTGAGAATAAGAGAGAAAATTTATTGGCAGGTACCCATAGTTCAGAGGACACATTGCACCAATGTTTTCATAGCATGTTACTGCTCCTAAAAATGTGATTGCCCTTTGTGTCTGAGCTCCTGGAGATTAAAGTTAACAGCAGGAATAAGCATTATAAAGGCTGATTTTTTTCCAATCAAAAAGATGAACTGAGACACTGTGGTCATATGTTGCATGAAGAGGCTAGTAGAAAACTTCACCCACTAGTTATAAATCATTCTATACCCCCAAAGAGCTTAAAAAATAATAATAGTGCTATTATTTTAAGTTGAAAAAATATTATCTTCAGACTTTTTATACTAATGTTATTGATTTTAAGGTAATTCATATTACAGTGTCAAAAATCTCAGTAATAAGAACTAGATTAACATTTGGTTATAGTCTTTTGATATTTTTCATCTACCCTTGAGTTTTGTAATGAGTTACTATTTTTACATGCACTTTTAAAATATTACTCTTAATTCAAATAGCAATCTTAGTTGCCTTTCACTGTAAAATCAAAGTATAATAATATAATCCAAGTATAAAAATGGTATGAAATTTTTCTTCACTGAAAGTTATCACTTATACTTCCAGTTATCAATCTAAGAAAGAAAAAGTAGTACAGGAACAGCTACAGTCTTTTTTAAGCAGCATCTCTAGTCTTGGTCCCCTGCATTTCTCCCTAGAGGCATTCACAGTAATTAATTTTATGTGTATTCTTCCTTGCCATGTTAATACCCTTTGTATATAGCACATATGGTGATTTACCATGTTTAAGTGATATATTCCAATGTAAATATCTTGTCATTTCTTACTTTTTATTATTAATGCATTTTGTGATATCATATATGTTGTAGGTATATCACTTTACAGTACTTTATAAACATACTGATTTATTTGTTCATTTTTTGGTAGGCATTTAGATTGCTTGCAGGTTTTTGGTTTTATAAATAAGACTCTCTTGAGCTTCCTTTACAAATCTACCATTGCATATAGTCTAAAATGTCTTAAGAATGTATGACCCAGATGAAATTTCTGGATAATAATTGGGTATTTGTATATTCAGTTTACTGGATAACTCAATTTTCCTCCAAACTTGTTCTACTGCCAGCTGGTATGAGAGTATCATCTTATCCATATCCACACCAATATCTGAAATTATCAGTTTCCTAATTATGGCCAAACTATGAATAAAGTTGTTATTGTTTTAATTTACCTACTCTCTTGTTAGCAATACACATGAAAAATTTCTTATATATTTTGTGGACATTCAGATTAATTTTTTGACATTAAGATTATTTTTTCTTTTGAAAATTATTTAACATCTTGTATGTTTTTTATTGGATTGTCTTTTTAAAATTAACTTGTAGCTATTTATTATATTATGTTCATGGATCCTTTGTATCCATGGTATTTGATCCATGATATCTTCTACCAGTGTATCCTTGTATTTTGGTTTTGTAAATTGTTCATGGAAACATTTAAGTCATTGATGTATGTATCTTGCCTTTCATGTTAACCATAGCTTTTTAATTTTAGTTAAGAAATCCTTGTCTACCTTGAGAGATTAGATTATGTTTAGTTCTAAAATTTTAGAGTTTTGTTTTTTCATTCTTAGCTGTTTAATTTCACTTGAAATTTTTATTATGTGTGATGGTATATAAGTAGGTAGATCATGTATTTTATGTGCTAGTCAAACTCAGACCTTTTTAAAAGTGAAAGGAAAAATATTGAAGTTTAAAATACCGGGAGTATGTGTAAATGGACTATCCTATGAACTTTAGAGTTTATGCAAATTTAGATAAAGGAATCATTTTCTTTACAAAAAAGAAGTATCTGCCCCACTTACTGTATAGGTTAACCTTTCCTGATGTATTTATGATGGCTAGTCTGTCATACATTAAGCTACTGTACAGAGATGTCTGTTTAATTTCTCTGACATTTCATGCTTTCAATCATGTCATTCTTTCCACTGTCAGTGCCTAGATTCAAAATATGAAGCAAGATAGAATAATTCAATGAAAAAGTTGTGCTCACCAAACAAATGCTTTTATTTCCTACTATTTTTAGGTGTATTGTTTATGTCTTTTAGAAGATAGGCTTATTTTTCTCTGAGAAGTATTAGATTTAAAAACAGTTCCTAATTTTATTACTCATATGTTGTTGTTTAAATTTTATCACTTTCAGGATCCTATGAAGAAAGCACAATTTTAACCATAGCAGGCGCTGGATTTTCTCCTAGCTCGGCCGTGTTAGTCTCCGTTGGATCTACTAATTGCTCTCTACTTTCTGTGGAGGGTAGGTTCTTTGAAAAATTATGAAGTCTGATTATTCTTCTCTAAGAGAAAGTGGAATCCAAGGGCTGTATTACAAATATGATTACTTTAATCTATCCTAAGGAGCAATAAAACTGGTAACCTGGCAGGCTAATGACCTACATGTTTTATCTTTGATCATGACCAGGGAGTAACATTTCATGTTATACATTGTCTTTATGTTATAACAGTTAATTTTGTTCTGTTTTTGTCCTTTACAAGGTGGACACATGAGATCTTTCATGTATTGGTCCCTTTGGGACACAAACATGTTCAGAGCCCTCCTCTAGTGCCCCAGAGTTCCTGTTGATGTTTTGATAGTGCCACACTAGTCATGCAGCAAGAGGATGTGGCCACCTACCCTGGCCCGAGCCCAACAGAGCCTCTCTCCAGTGATGCAGAATTCAAAGACTATGCACACTGTCTATCTCTCGAAATTGGGAGGGCCATAGTTACTTATTTCCTGAAGTTATCTCTGATAGTCCTGAGTGTTTCCCCTAATTAAAATAGATTGGAATTATATAAGCAAACCTCTATTGCAATTCATTTCTATTATTTATAATTTAAATTTTCTGTGCACTGTCAAGGCCAAAAAGCCATTATTATACTCATCAATATGCCTAGATATAAATAAAGTGAAGAAAACATTTAATTTGGTTTTTATTGATAAAATTATTTCACTCAATCTTAGGCATAAATAATAGATTGGACCAAAAATTTTAGAATTCTTAATACAAATGTAATTGAAAATTAGGATTCTGGGTCAAGGATATACCTCAGTGACCTAAGCACCTGCCTGGTAAGCACAAGGTTATTCTCAAAAAACAAAAAGAAAAAAGGAAAAGGTAAAAGAAAATTAGGATTTAAAATATTATGACAGCACCCTTTTACTTTGCTTTCTCTATTGGTTTATCTATTTTCTATGACTGCCTGAGTCATAAATCAGGAAGTACATAAAAGCATTTCCCCAGAGGTCATCCTTTCCTATTAATATATAGGTAGTTTTCTTCAGATGTATTTATGGGATCTAAAGGTGAAAGTGAATGTCAATATTTACAAATATAAATTTTCAATAATTTTGCCTCACATAACCCATTTGCTTTATCATTTTCTTCTTCTTTTTCTATTGGAAGAAAATGAGATCAAGTGCCAGGTTCTGAATGGAAGTGCTGGACGTTTACCAGTTGCAGTGTCCGTACCTGATGTTGGACTAGCGCGGAACGCAGACAGTGAGGGATTCCACTTCATTTATCAGAGTCGGATCTCACAGATCTGGCCTGATTCTGGGAGCCTGGCAGGTAATACGTTGCTAGTTGCTAGTTCTCAACAGAGAAAATCATGTACGTTTCATATTTCCTTGTGCCATTTTGGGTACAGGGCAAAGAGAGAGGAACTCACAGTTCCCTCATCTAGAACAAAGGACAGTCTCCTTTTAGGAAGTATGGTGATTAAATGGCTGGCTCATTCTTTTGTTTCTTATAAAGCACAAATCAGAGTGACTATTCATACTTACATCTTAGGTTATTGAATTAATATCATCAATTATTACATGTTTCCATAACAAGCTCATTAATTATGTCAAGATAAGATTTATTAGTTAGTATTCTGCTTACCAGCTGCTTCATTTGTAACCATGGTCTCCATGGAGCTACATGACCCAGAAAAAGTTCTGGGAACTAATCAAGCCAAGGAAGGCTGCGGAAGCGGATGGAGGGAAAATAAAGCATTTTTCTTGTCTTGCTTTCTGTTCAGTGTCTTTTTTTTTCCTTCTTTTTTTTCCCTGTAACCTTGCTTAGTTTGGATTTTGTGCTTTGGTTTGAACTTTTTGATATTTATAAAATTTACTGTGATTTTATTTTGTCATATTTTCCTTTGATTTTATTTTACTTAGAGGCATTAAAATTGAGGATTTTGTGAGAACCTTAATTCATTCTCATTTCCCACCTATGGAATGGTCGAATGAATAGAAATAGCATAATTTCTCTCAAGGTATGAGTATGAAGAAAGCACTGTGAAAAACAGATGTAGCTATTAATGCCCCAAAGCAAATGTGGGTTGTGCGTTACTATTATCTTTAAAATTTTGTTATAATTGATCTGCTTTTTGGATTTGTTTTTCTTTTGTTTTTCTTATAAAGGTGGTACTCTATTGACCGTATCTGGATTTGGTTTTAGTGAAAATTCAAAGGTTTTAGTTGGAAATGAAACCTGCAATGTGATTGAAGGAAGTTTGAATAGGATAACCTGCAGAACACCCAAAGTAAGGCTTCTGATTTCTGTCATTTTCCTCTAATTCATAAGTTTGAAATCTTGTGAATTAGGGAACATCTGAGCAGACAGTTAAGCAAATGAAACATTTTCTAGAAATTTTAGATTTTCCATTACGTTCTTTTGGATCATTTCTTTATTGTCTCTCTGTTAATATCCCCAGACAAAATATCATCTCCACACTCTACATGCTTACAATCATGAAACCAAACCAATATTAATTAAGTAGTGCATCCTGCTTGAAATGATGGAAATACATACAAAGTAAGACAATTTAATGTACTGTTAGCACTTGAGGATGAATAAAATTTTAAAAATTTAAAAAAGCAAAGCCCAATAGTACTGAATAGTCTTAAGAAACTCAGGCACACAAGTCTATAAATTTTTAATTTTTAAAAAGAATTTAATTTTTAAATGGGCTAAAGTTTCAGTTTGTTGGCAAAAACAATGTAAAGTTCTCTGTGATACACTACAATTTAGTACTGGAAATTATTCTTTATCATAAAAATAGTCTTAAATTTACATCAAGATTCTGTCTAACTTATTACAAGCAAAAGGATAATGATATAAAAATGTGGCAGAGTAAATAAGGTGATTATGTTGTTGTGATCTGTAAGAAAAATAAACTTGAGTGTATATTGGTATGAATGATAGGGATGAGAATCTGGGAAGTATGATCCATCAAAGATTACTTTGTTTAAATCATAGTGTTCAGTTACACACTGAATTTATTAAATACACACTGGGTGATGGAAAATTGTTTTCCTAGTTGGGAGCTGCATAGGTGCTGCATTAGTGAAAGTACCAAATATTTTTCGTAGGAATCCAGATGTTTAGTTTTGGATTCTAGAACTAGATGAGCAAAAGATGTTAAGAGTATGATTTGTTAATGAAGTTGCTTAACAGTTACATTGGAATCTGTTTCTTGAGCAAAAAGACAAAATTTATATTATCTAATCCTTTATCAGTTAAGGAACTGCATGTCCAGAGTGTTTCAACTACATTGTAGAGCTCTTAAAATCCATTACTTTAGATGCAGTAAATTAGTCATGCAGCCCACAAACTACCATATAATCAACCTTTTATCTTGCGAATTCACACATTTAGCCTATATTTGATACCAACAAAATATCTTCAAAAGTTTTTTAACAATTCATTTTGTTTTCAGACATTGAATTTCTATATTTTAGCATTTAATATTTTCTAATTGTTTTATTTTTCCACTTATTTTAGAGAAGTGAGGGCGCAGTTGATATTTCAGTTATTACCAATGGATTTCAAGCCACCATCAGGAATGTTTTCAGATATAATTGCTTACAGACTCCAGTTATAACGGATATTAGTCCAAAAATACGGACAATTCTAGGTAAGAACTTCTTCAATAAGAATAATCACTTATATACACAGATACCACATCAAGAAAGCCTTTCAGAGCATAGTTTCTCCTTCAATATTGTTTCTCAAGGTGAAACAAGGTGTTTTTAAAACCAAATTTTGCTTAATTTATAATTATACTTTGCACATGTATGGTATAGTGAAAACACTGTTTTAAAAAGAAATTGTCCCATTGCTTTTTTCTTCTGTAACAATTACACATAAATTTTTATCTCCACATTGCAGCCATCAACCCTTGTCTTTCCTTTTCCTCAGAAAGTGTTAGAATTTCTTAAGTCCAATAAAAGATAAATGAGTTGGTTTATTTAGCACTCAAATTTTGCACTGGATAATAAGTTGAACTTTTATGCAAATGTTTTTTCTCTTTTAAAATAATAGGAGATGTTAATTTAACAATTAAGGGTTATAACTTTGGAAATGAACTTACACAAAACGTGGTGGTGTATGTTGGAGGAAAAGTCTGCCAAATTCTCCACTGGAACTTCACAGATATTAGATGCCTTTTACCATTGCTGTCTCCTGGAAAACATTCTGTCTATGTAGAAGTCCCAAACTGGGGTTTTGCATCAACAAGGTATGGTACTGATCACAAACTTAGTAGAGTTGTGGAATACTTTAAAAAGTTAATGTAATTGGAAGAGGACAAGATAATCAGTAATCTATGATATGTTAATAGCTCCCTAATTTTTTCTGTATATCCTTTTGCGAACTATTTCAAGAAAATCTTTAAAATTACAATAGGATACTCTTTTTTTTTTTGCAACCAACATCGGGTCAGGTTGTAAAGTTCTCTGCATGCCTACATTTGCACATATGCCATGCAATTTTCACTCATTCAGGAAATGCTTATAAAGCAAATTCTAGGGGCCAGACACTTGTATTTTGCTGGATTCACAACAGAAAATGAGAAGTGTATATTCACTGCATTGAGCCCACAATTTTGTAGGAAAGATTTCAAACAGAGGATTACATCACTTACTTAATTATAAAGGTGAAAACAGCTATGAAAAAGAGAACCAAGTACTATAACAGTATGTAAAGGAAAGAGCTAACTTCCTGAGGAATAGGTAAGAATTCTCTGAAATGGTGATAGTTAAGACAAGAAATGGGTAGGAAAGTACAGGCCAGTTAAAAGATAGCATGGAGAGAATCCTCTATTTCTTGTAGGAATGTAGTATATTTTCCCCTAAGCTGTTTGTTAACTGGCAGCTTTAGTTTTTCTGTGAGGAAGTTACTAGTTGGAATAATTAGGAAAAGAAAATTCTGAAATTTAGGGATTAAAAATCAAAGGCAAACCAAGGCAAATAAAGCTTGTGGCACAGTAGCAGGAGAGATGATAGCAGTGAAATTGCAGAGGAGATAGAAAAAGCTAAGCAACCTGAGGACTGTGTTCCTTTCAGATCCATAGAGAGGAGTTCATGTGAGTTGATATAATTATATAATGTACAGAATGGGCCCCATGCAAACTCTGTTTTTCTGTAGTTGAAGAAATACCAGTTCAGTTATGTTGAAGAAGTTACACGCAAGTCAAAGCAAAAACATATTGGGGTTTTCTGCCTGAGTAGTTATGTTGGGAACTTTAACGTGGGACTCAACTCTGGTCACAAAAGCATTGAACATTTTGATGACCTCCCAAAAGGGACATTGTTTGTAACAAAGGAAAATTAATTAAAGACCCACTCACTGGAAGAGTGGGGAAGGAAAATCCTGACATTGCCAACAAACATGGAATGATAAATTTAAATTACACAACACTTTATTACTCAGATAAGATACAGAGAATTTTATTGCTTCTTTTTTTTGCAGATGGAGCTGCTTTTATATTTTACTATAATGAAAATATAAAATAGTTTAAAGAATTTCAGTTATTTTTTGAGATCTTAGTTCTCATAATCATAGTTTTCCATGATAGTTTAAGATCTTTCATCTCACATGCTTTTGCAATTAAATTTCTAGGAATCTAATTTTAAAAGTATTAACACTGATAATTACCAGATTGGGTAGCTGAAAACTAATGTCTAACTACCTATATGTGTATTCAAGCATTTCCTCTTCCTAAAGATGTTACAGGCTGAGAATTTAGGAGTATGAACTTATGGGAAGTGCACTGAAAAAATGTCGTCCCTTTTTCCTTCTTAGTGACAAGTTAAATGCTTCAGTGCGGTATGTCTTGAAAGTGACAGGCATGTTTCCACACCGAGGCTCCTTGTATGGCGGGACTGAAATCACTGTTATGGGATTTGGCTTTAGCACGAAACCAGCTGAGAATACTGTCCTCATAGGTAAGAGCTGCATTCTCACAAGCTTTACCACTTTCTCTGCTTAAGGGTGTGCCGCAGATGTCTGGTTTAAACTACGCTAACTTTCTTAATCATGGAAAGTTTATTATTCTTTAGTGTGAAAAAGAGTAAGTGTATTTGGTATAGAGGACAGAGTAAAAATAACTGCTTTTCAATGTTTGGTTTCCCAACAAATCATGATTGTGTATTTAATGTGTACAGAACACTTCAAGAAGAGGTTCTTGTCTTGAAAATAATCAATACTCAATTATGCTCACCATTAAAAACAAAGTACCGATGTCTTACCATATACTGAAGAACTTTTGCAAAGCCTTGATGTTTACTAATGTTACTTTGTCTCCACAGTTCATAAAAAAAATTTGAGAAAAGAGAGTTTCTTCCTTCTTATTCTTTCTAGGTTCCTTCCCTTGCAATGTTACATGGTCATCAGAAAACGCCATGAAATGTACTCTTCATTCAACAAGGAATGTGTTCCGGGTTACCAATGATGGGAATGATTTAGGTACCAATCACCCTTTACATATTGTGAATACAGAAACCTCTTTAACCTGTAATTTAATTTGTATTTACTTTATGCTTCAAGTTATTCAGAGAATAACTATTATTGCTTCTTTCATAACTCATCAGTGATATCCACTTAACGTGGAGGATCACACATAACTGCATTTGTGATTTAAACTGAATTTAAAAAGCTGACTTTATAATTCCCATGCTCAAGAGTTGCCTTTGGTTTTGCTGCAATGTAGAACCTTCTGATTTACTGTAGTTTATAATCATTCATGGGTTCAAATGTATATTCAAGATGAAATTATATATATTCTTCTGCTTACATGTTTCAGAAGATTCTTAAGTTTAAAAAACTGATCATAACTTTAAAAATAGTCCCTGTAATATTTTTGAACAATTTGTTGAATAATCATGTTTTTCATATCATCTCTTTGTCATTGGTACTGGAGGTGTATGACTTATTTCTTCCTCGTCATGTTGTCACCTTACTTTGTATTATTTCTATTTGTCTTTGTTGAATAGTTTATATGCATAATAGAGTTTTACCATATTAATTAGTGACTGCATAGCAACAGTGCTTACAAGTTTAATTAAGAAATTTACTCTTTCGTCTGTTTTCCTTTTGAAATATGATTCAATTTTTTCTCTCAGTACACGGATTAGGTTACGCCTGGTCACCATCCGTCTTAAATGTGTCTGTAGGAGACACAGTGATATGGCATTGGCAGGCACGTCCATTTCTTAGAGGAATAGGATATAGAATTTTCTCTGTCTCCAGTCCTGGAAGTGTGACTTACGATGGCAAAGGATTTACAAATGGAAGACAAAAATCTTTATCAGGTGTGTTCCCAGTTTATTGAATTTCGCACCATGCTTATTTTTTCTATATTTTTATGTAATAAAAATACATTTTGTGTATATTTAGCATACTTTTGCATGAATAATACAGAAAAATGTACCAAGTGGTTTACCTGGCATTTTATGGCAGTAGTAAAAATGGTGTAAGTGCAAGCAAGCTACATTATACACACTGAAATACATTCTGGTATTAGAAATATCTTTATTATTTCTGTAATAACTGAAAACTACACTGAAACAGCAAACTACAGTGAAAAGAGGGATTATATATTTTAATCATATCAGTCTGAGTACAACTGATGAGCTTTTGTTGATTTAAATCAGCTTTAAACATTTTTATTTCTTGTAGAACAGCTCAGTATAAAGTGCACCTTTTAGATTATATATATATCTAGATAGATAGATGGATAGATAGATATAGATATATGTAACAATATAAGCATTGCTTTTTAATTTTTTCATTTTAGGTTGAGTTTTTCTTCAATTTTGGTAAATTATGTCAAACTGGCTATGATTATCTAAACACTTAATGCTATATCCTGGAATAAATTCATTATACAAAATAGCTCGTATAGCCAGTGAGTCATTTTGTTACTACTTCCTGTTGAAATATAAAGCATATGAAGAATAAGACACTTGTCATCTGCATGTGCACTTAAACCATCATTTCAGACATCTTCACTCTCCTTTAAAAGATGCACTAATTGTTTGTATTTATGATGTATGACCTTATTTATGACAGGTTCATTTTCTTACCAATTTACTTCGCCCGGAATCCATTACTATAGCAGCGGCTATGTCGATGAGGCTCACTCCATTTCCCTCCAAGGAGTCATTAACGTTTTGCCAGCAGAAAGCAGGCACCTTCCCCTGCACCTGTTCGTGGGCAGCACTGAAGCCACATATATTCAGGGTAAGATGGTTAGATATGGAAACCATCACCGAGGTGCCCTAGGGTTTATGTGACCTTCCTGTAGCAGGAATTCGATGACTAGGCATTACCTGAGGGCTATCTCTCCTTACCATATGACCTTGAAAAGGTTTGCACTGCTCAGAGGCTAGAATTTATTCTATAAAGTAAGGCTGATGGAAATGTCTTCCTATCTGCCTCCCAGAATCCTTGTATGCTTTGAATCAGATTTAATGTTAAGGAGTTCTGACACTCTGCATATGCCCAAAATGTATTCAAATATTTGGTGATGTTATTGTTTTATTTCCCGTATGGGAGCTGGCCTTGAACAAATTGGAAACTAAATTGATTTTACATTCACTCTTTTATTACACCACCTTTTGTCCAGATCTTTAGGGCAATTGTCCAGCCTAGGACCAGACTGTCATGTCATTTAAACATTTACCAGAATTTAAAACCACCTTTGTCAAAATAAAGAATAATGGTGTCTGAAACAGTTCTTATTTTAGAATAGTATGCATGACTTACAGGAAGTTCTTTTGTCTGAAGGAGGACCTGAGAATTTGCACTTGGGAAGCTCCGTGGCAGGCTGTCTAGCAACAGAACCCCCGTGTGGTCTGAATGATACCAGGGTTAAAAATTCAAATATATTTCTCTTTGAGCTTTCAAGTTGTGTTTCACCATCTATCAGCAACATTGCTCCCTCCACCGGGACAGTAAATGAACTGATAACAATTACCGGAAGTGGCTTCAGTAATCTCACATGTGCTAATCAGGTAAGAACACATAGATCTTTGAAATCCTATATCTTCAAAAAAAGAAGAGATGTTTTGACCATAGCCTCACATTTAATGTTTACCAGCTTTATGAGATGTAATTCACATACCATAGGGTTCACACACACACACACACACACACACACACACACAGAGTCTATTCACAGAGTTTTACACCCAGGATCACAATTTAGAACATTTTCCTTATCCCAGAAAGAAACCTCAGCACCTTTGACCTCATAACACCATTCCATCCATCTCAGCCCAGTGCAACCACTAATTCACTTTCCATTCCTACGGATTTGCCTCTTCTAGACGTTTCCATAAATAGAGCCATCCATTCTGTGATACTTTGTGACCAGCTTCTTCATTTAGCCTAATGTTGCAAAGTCTATTCAATGTGTCAGGATTCATTTCTTTTATACCTAAACAATATTCCGTTGTACAGCATATCACATTTTACTTATCTGTTCATCAGTTGATGAATATTTGGGCTATTTTCTCTTTTTTGGGGGTGTCATGAATAATATAGTATGAACATGTATACAATCATAATTTAATCTAAAAATTAATTTGTGTCATAATCATTTCCCAATGTTAATTTTGTGATTAAAAACTTTCCAGAGAATTGGCCTTCGAAAATTATAGTTGCTAATACAGAATTTAAATGTGTACTGAAGTCATGTAGTGACTGGTTTTACTTCATGCATGGTCACTTTCCTTTCAGGTTACAATTGGTCACTTCCCTTGTGTAGTAGAAGAAAGTAGTATCAATTCTATCACGTGCCGTATTGACCCGCAAGACTCAATGGAGGTTGGCATCAGGGAGCTTGTCACTTTGGTCGTCTACAATCTGGGCACTGCCATCAATACACTGTCCAATGAGTTTGACAGGCGATTTGTTCTCTTGCCCAACATCGACATGGTATGGCCGAATACAGGGTCAACAACAGGAATGACGCGAGTCATCATAAAAGGCTCTGGGTTTTCTTCGGCAGGTGTAGAGGTCTTTATGGGTCATTTCCCCTGTAAAGTTCTCACAGTGAATTACACGGCTGTGGAATGTGAAACGTCTCCTGCTCCCAGGCAGCGATCACAGGTGCGTCTTCTGACACGCGGAGTGCCTGGCCTGTGTCAGGGGAGCTGCAGCTTTTCGTACTCCGACAGCATCACCCCTTACATGACGGGAGTCTCCCCAAACACCATCAGAGGGCCTGTGAAAGTGCTCATTGAAGGAGAAGGCTTTGGGACTGTGTTGGAAGAGATTGCCGTTCTCATTGGAAATCAACGGTTCAGAGCAATAGATGTGAATGAAAATAACATCACTGTGCTGGTGTCTTCCCTCCCGGCCGGACTTCATTCTCTCAGGGTAGTGGTGGAAACCAAAGGCTTGGCCCTGGGAAATCTGACTGTCAGCAGCCCCATGGAAGCATCTGTCTCGCCATCCTCGGGAAGCCTTGGTGGAGGAACTACTTTGGTCATCACAGGGAATGGTTTCCATCCGGACAGCACCACGGTCACTGTTGGGGAGGGCCCCTGTCGGATTCTGTTTGCCACCTCCAGCGAGGTCCACTGTAGCACCCCAGCAGGCCGAGCTGGGAAGGCCAATCTGCAGGTCTTGGTCAATGCCGTTCCCTACCCAGCTTTATCGTTCACTTATGCCCTGGAGGATACCCCGTTTCTCAGAAGAATTGCCCCAAACACAGGTATTACAGTGATATCTACTTGCCTTTTTAGTATCTCCATGATATATTTTCAGTATTTATTACTGTAAAGCTACACTAATATCTATAAATATGAGGTGTAGTCAAAATACACGGTGGCTGTTTACATTGAAAAATTATTACAGTAAAAGCACACGGCTATGAATTCCCCCGCAAGAAGCTCCCCTCCCTTCAAACTCATGCCGTTGTTTTTGCCACTTTCCAAGGCAGTTCTAGAGGCCCTCTTCTGTGAGTATTTTTACAGGGTGTAGTAAAAAGTACGGTGAGTGCTGCTGAATGCACCCAATGAAAGGGCAGGCGTGTGGAGACGCTAGGTACGTCTTCGCCGGCTGCAGGCACCGACCTGCGGGTTTTGGGTCTTCCCCAAACTCAGAGTGCGTGTGAAAGGTAAACATCTGGAATTGGTTCACAAAATCCAGGATGGCACAACTAAGGCCCTGCTGGAAGAGGACTTTGAGAACCGCGTCAGAAAGTGGCGGTAACAACGCGCTCAGTGTGTGTGACGCGAAGGGTGTGTGAAATGCAGGGCTTTGAGGGAGATGGGCAGCAGCCTGATTTTCCTGTAATAAATTTTTAAAATTTCCATATTCACTGTATTTTTTTGGCCACATCTCATAATTGTTGTGATTTTTTACACAGTTCTACTTAACCCAATTAATAATTGAGATTCAAGTTCTGAGAAGCCTCATTTTATGATTATTTTTTGCAAGATTTTAGGATAAAATTTTTTGTCAAGTTCCAACTTCCATTTAGAAACAAAATCACTGTTAGTTTAGCCTAAACTTCAAATGAGGAAAAAATACATGTGTATCTATGGACCAAATCATTATCATCAGTGTTGATATAGCAGAAGAAGTGGCTATGAAAATTCACCAGTGCATGATCTTTCTAACATGGATAATTTTTCAGATTACTTTATTCCCATGAAGCTCCAATTGATATTGTTGATACAAAACTATTCTTTTTAAGGAGGTAGTTGGCACATTTAGATAAAGACAATAAGATTTACTTCATTATTTAGCACCATATTTTATAATAAGCTTAGATTAAGATGTCCTCTTGGTCCTATATCATTATGCTAATTATGCTATGCTGTTTCTAATTAAAGTCAAGCTTGTAATCTATGTAATGAATTCTAGAGAGATAACTGTAGTGTAATGGTTGAAGCATGAGTTTGAGGCCTGGGTTCAAATCCAGGTTCTTCTACTTACTAAAGAGGCAACGAATTCATCGCACTTAGAACATTGTCTCATTTGAAAGGCAAAATGTCAAATGAATATTTTAAAATTCATAAAACAATTTTTAGTCTGTATCTTAAAACTGTCTCTAATATAAAATGTCTCATTAATATTTGTAGTCTTTATAAGAATGATTCATAAATATAATGATTCACATTTTGGTAATCCTCACTATTGTCAATTATATGGTAATTCTTATAGTTACTACTTGAATTAAAATCAAACCCCTGTTTGAAGGGCAGGTGTTTGTAGCAAATTGTGGGGACTGCTATCTGGTCATTTAAAACTTAGGTATGTGGCTATTAATTTGGATAACTTATGAAAAGTTCCACATGTTTAATGCCGTCACTATACATTTGTCAAAAAAGGAAACAAGATAGGTTAAAATTCTTGGATCACTATACCTTCTCTGTACATTCAGTTAGGGCCCTAAAATCAATATTTTTAAATTAATTCCTTTTTTTCTGCACTATTTTACACTTAATTATTTACACATAATTCACCAACTTATGCCTGTTGAAAATATTTGACTTAAGAAAAATATAGTCCAGCCGGGGAGTTAGCTCAGTGGCATAAGCTCCTAGAGTGAGGTCGTGAGTTCGATCCCTGGTACAGAAAAAAAAAATACAGTCTATTTAAAACTAAAAAACAGTTGCTGATTTCAAGGGGGAAAAAACTACCAAAAATAAAAATTAGTAGCCTCATCTTTAAAATATACTCCAGTCCAGACATCCGTGCTTTTTAACTCTACATCTTCTTTCCTCCTCTTATCCCTACTAAACTGAATTAAAAACTCAATGGAGTAATAAAAGGGCTAGAAAATGATGAACGTTGAGACAGTTTAATTAGTTAATATACAATGGACTATAGTGTCTATGGTAGCCAAAATATGCATGACATGTATTTTAGTATTTATATTGCTTTCAAAACAATGGATGTTATTTTATTCACGAAAGTGGAGAGAGAGCTCTTTGAATACACGTATAAGGATTGGAATTTAGATACATATTTGTGTCATTTGCTCCTTTTTAAGGTCCACCAGGAACTGAAATTGAGATCACTGGATCTAACTTCGGTGTTGACATCTCAGAAGTTTCAGTGACGATAAGCGACGCTGGCTGTAATGTGACCATGGTCAATGACAGCGTGCTGCGGTGTGTTGTTGGAGATCACGCTGGTGGTGCTTTTCCTGTGGTGCTGCATCACAAGACAAGAGGCTCCGGCATGTCCACTGTCACCTTCGAGTACCCACTTCACATTCACAATATTCACCCACAACAAGGTAGCCGTGGATGTACAGGAACTTACAAATACAGATACTGCTCATTTAGCGACCTACCTATTTAACTGCTATTCAGACTTGTGACCCGTTTTCTGTACAGTTCTGTACATCTTGTGTATAAAACCTCAACGTCTTTTTGTGCAGTACCTTGTTTCTGCAGTACTGTAATTTTTGCTAATGATACTGTAGAGTACAGTACAGTGCAGTACTGAAGTTTTATGTTCTGTTATACATTACAATACTGCAGATAAGAATTATGCAAATAAAAGCAAAGTCATCAAATGGGAGTCTGAATATTGTGATGTGCTTACCATAAATAATTCCTCAGTTACAGACCAATTCATTTAACAGCATAGTCACAGGAGCATAATTTGGTCATTAAACGAGGAGTGCCTGTAGCTTATTGTATTTTAGGAACATTCTTTAAATGTGTGGTGCAAATAATCACAGGATTCATGAAAAGACAAATGTCTTCAAAACATGTATTATTTCTAAAATGTCTGAGACTGGGGAAAAATAGGCTGCTTAGCATTATTTTGGATATTGAGGCAATATCCAAAGATATACATGGTTGCCTGTTTTGATGTAGAAGGGAGTGATTTGAAGCACTCTTTTATGACATCTTTGATTACATGTAATATAGGCAGAACAGCTACACTAAAGATCCAAAAATAAAATATCAGGACAGTCTTCTTATTGGACTCACTTCTAAGGACTATTTGCTTCCAGAAGTTCTTCAGGTGATAATAAAACTGCTTTGTTTACCTAAATTCTCAGATACAAGCAAATTCTTTAGAAGTGATGTGTCAAGGGAAACTTTGATATGTGAAATGTTTCATATCATATGGTTTCACATATGTCCTCAAGGGTTATAGGTACACTTCTGAACTACAGGAAATGATCAAACAATTAATTGTCACTGTTTTTCTTGGCTCTATGGTTGTTTTATGTATTTAATTTTTGTTAGTGCTCCCGGCTGGTAAGCTCCTTTACTACATACTTTAGATGTCTTTCTGTCCTCTGAGGCATTTACTGCAGAGGCGGACAGAGCAGTGGCTCCCTGAGGGCCAGTCTCGCTGTCAGGGCCACCAGGCGTTTCCGGTGAGTGCATGGACTGAAGCAGGTTCACAGTTCTGTGCTGTCCTAGGAGTACCACTGACTTTCGCTGGTCCCTTGCAATGCCCTGCAGAAGCGCCTTCACGAATGAGCCACAATTGCACATTCAAAGCACAGCTCCCAGCAGTACCAGCTGTGGGACCCACGTGACCTGGAAGAACTCATGAAAGCTGCTAAGATGCCGGGAAGGGGCACGGGAGGAATTAGAGGAAGAGACTCCTTATTGATTAACTAAAGCCCCTACCTGGATTGCGTCTGTTTTGCAGTCCCAATTACTGATGAGCACTTCCTATCATTGCTGTATCATAAGAGATCCTGGGTTTTCTGAATCATTTTCATCCCTGCTTCTTCTGACAGATCAGTATTGCCTGAATCCAGCTGATGTGATGATTTGCCAGTGGTGGCTATATTTTATTAAAGGTTATTGGAGAGCATGTGTTCTTAAAAAGAACAAATCATTTTCATTGAACTATTTTGATGCTGTGCTGTCTAATACTGTACTTTATATTGTACCAGTTATACTTCCTTCATTTAGAAAAAAATCATCTTACACACTAGAAGAGTTTTCTTCTCTCAGCAAAAAAGAATAAGCTCACAAAAGGAGTAATTAACCATTCAAAATATTGACTAATGCCTTATGCTTCTCTTAATACAGTGTAATTTATTTAAAAATAAGCCCTACTTAAAATGACCAGGTTTCACATGAAATTCTTTTTTAAAAACTCATGTATCCCATCACTGGCACATTATTGTTTTTAGAAGAAACAATATTTTTTCTAGTTTAAAATTCTTTTAATGATTAAAAATCTTGAGAAAGTGTAATTAATGTACTCAATTAAAACAATAATTGTAAATGTATGTTTTGACTACTCTGACATTTTGGGGGACATCTCTTTCAAATAAAAGTTTAGTTCTGAGAAATAGTTTACACAAATCATGAGGTGTGACATTTGCTCCGTGAAGATTTTTAAACACTACAATCAAAAGATGTTGTTTTACAAATTATATTTCAATATATGTTGGATCGTAAAAATGTCTCATTTAGTGTAACTTTCTTCCACTTAACGTTTTAAGATTAATTTAAGCAACTGTGCACACAGGAAGTTTATTTTGTATTTGTCTTTACCAGGGAGCTTTGGTGGTGGCCAAATCCTGACTGTGACAGGCGTTGGTTTTAATCCACAAGATTCAGTCATATTGATCTGCAGTGCGGAATGTGCCACCGATAGGCTTAGATCAGACCATACAACGTTATTATGTGCAGTTCCACCTCATGATGGTGAGTTTGCAGGGAAACTTAGCTTTCTTTTTTAGCTTTCTTTTTTTAAGTTTTGGGTTCTCTGGGAATAATTGAATCACTTTTATGATTGTCTGATTTAAATCTGATTTTAAATAGTTTCTTCAGAATTTTTTTTCTAAGTTTTCTAAGTTTCTAATTTTAAGTCTCATTTTAAGTAATTTATTTTAAGTAAAAATTTTTAAGTAATTTAAGTACTGATTTTACTAATTTTAAGTAAATTATTGAGAACTTTGAGTTTGAGTAAATTATTCCAATTTTAAGTCTTTTTAAAAGTAATTTATTTAGAACTTTGTTTTCTAAATTTATAATTCTTTGAAGATTTTCAGTTTTAGCTTATTAATTATACTGAATGGAGACATAGTTTTAGTCCTTAGTCCACTGAATTTTCTTGAAAGATAGTATAAACTGACCACAAGTTCAACATCCTGTCTCAAAAAAACCAGTAGAGAGACAGAGACAGAGACAGAGAGAGAGAGACTAGTGTAACAATTTTGAGTGTGAGTGTGATCATCCGCTTGGTCATCGACTGCCAAGATTCAGTGCACTGTGTATTTCAATGCACAAGTCATTTAACTTCCTTGTGCCTTAGTTTCTTTTATCTATAAAGTGAGATTCATCAGAGTAGCATATTTTATGAAGGTATTGTAAGGTTAATGCACGTAAAGTGGATGGCATTATATCTAGAACATGGCATGCGATTTGCTCCTGTTATCACTCTTATCTCTTTACCTTCAAAGCTCTAGTTTACGAGTACATGTGTGTTACACATGATGTTCACATTCCTTGTGGGAAGCTGGTGCATGTACGCATGCATCTCACTGCATTTCCTCCTGCCATTTCCCTCCTCCCATCTCTTGACCCACTCCTTCTTTGTACATGTTTGCAGCACATGCCATTTACATTCCTTGTGTGGAGTTGCTACATGTGCACCAAATAATCCCAATTCCCTTTCAGTTAAATCTGATTAAATCCCACATCCCTTTTCTCCCTCCACCCTCCTTCCCTCTCTTGAACCTTTTCCCCTTCGAGAATGATGTAACTCACTATTTCCTATTATTTTTTATTTTGCACTTTATTTTTTACTTTGAGTCTTTTGTATAAGAGAAACCATGTGATATTTAAATTTGTGTGCCTGATTTATTTCACTTAACATTACAGTCTTGGTGTGCATCCATTTTCCCACAAATGACTCAAGTATATCTTTCTTTGTGGCAGAGTAGTACTCCAATGTGGGTCAGTACATTTTCTTTATCCATCTGTTGATGGAAATATGGACATTTCCAAGATTTAGCTATTATGAGTGTGCTGCTGCAAACATGGGCATGCATGTATCACTGTAATAAGATACTTTGTTTGGGCAAGAGACATAGAAGGGGAAATGGAATGTCTAGTTTTTAATGACTCTCCATACTGATTTCCATAGCAATTGTGCTAGTTTACATTTCCATCAACAATGTAGAGGAGTTTCCTTTCCCCACAGCCTCTGCAGCGTTTGTTATTGTTTGATTTCTTAATGATGGTCATTCTTTCTGGGGTAAAGTGGAAACTCAGTGTTGCTTCCATTTGCATTTCTCTGATGGTCTGTAATGTTGGACACCTCTTCGTGTGTTTATTGGCTATTTGTACCTGTGTGAAGGGTCTATTCATTTCACTTGCCTATTTTTTGATTTGGTCTTTTATTTTGGGAGATCTTACTTTTTTGTGTTCTTTAGATAGTCTAGATAGGAATCCTCTGAAGAATTACTGCAAAACATCTTCCCATTCTGTAGATTTTCTTTTTACTCTATCACTTGTTTCTTTGGCTGTGCAGAATTTTTTTTAATTTGATATGTTCACTCTCAGAACTATTTCCTATGCAACCACTCATAAAGCCCTGGCCTACACCTGTGGCTTTAAGAGTTTTACCTATTTTACCTTCCAGCAGGTTAAATGTTTCTGGTTTAATGTTTATTTCTTTTGATTTTAGTTTAGTTTTGTACATGATGAGAGATGCATGTCTAGATTCAATCTTCTGCGTGTGAATAACTAGTTTTCCTAACACTATTTATTAAACAGACTGTCTTTCCCCAGTGTGTGTTTTTGACTCCTTTGTCAGTGCATGTGCGTGTGTGTGTGTGTGTGTGTGTGTGTGTGACTGAGACAATGCAGATCGCTATTCAGCTCGGGCTGGCCTTGAGTTCACTTTGTAACCCAGGCTGGTCTCAAACTCACAGCAATCCTCCTGCCTCAGCCTCCTGAGGGCTGGGATTATAGGATTACAGGCCTATGTCACCACGTGCAGCTTTTTTTAATTTGGTGGTTAAGAACCTGATTTCTGAGGAGTCCCCAGACCTGTTTTGCCACTTATTGAATAACCCTGGCTAAGTAATTAAACTCTACTTGTTTCTCTATTAAGTGGAGATACTAGTAACCATGATTTAATAGTTTATTTGAAGTTTATTTATCTAGAACTTTATAAAATAAATTTTAGTTATTATTTAGCAAAATATAAAAGATATTTAAATAAAGGATATGTTTTAGTATGCAAGACTATATATTAATAAAATTTGATGAAGATTTTCAAAAACATTTTTGCTTCTTTGACATTTTAAGCAAAGAGTGTTGATAAAACAAAACCTTTTCACATGTGGGCTTGCTTAGCATTTCAGCATAGAATCTGTATCCCGATAGAAATACGCAGCAGTGCTATGGAGATCTGGCACGGTTTATAGGTTGTGGCTTCCTCATCTTATCTTTCTCATGTGGAGTTTCCAAAGTTGTTCTGTCTCCTCCCTTGCCTTCTGCTGTCCATCCTGTTGTTGTTGTGCCTGGCTCTAGAAGTTCCTCCTTTCTTCCCAATTTGCAAATCTGTGTCCTTCTAGGACTGGAAAACTAAACAAGGGGTTTATATAACTGTCTAAGAGGTTCCAAGAAAGGGTCTAAGTGTTTTTACTGGTTCAGTTCTTTCTTTCTTTCTTTCTTTCTTTCTTTCTTTCTTTCTTTCTTTCTTTCTTTCTATTTAAGAGGGAAAAAGACACAAAAGAAAAACAAAAAGCAAAAGAGACAAACAACAACAAGAAGACCAAAACAATAACAGTATAAGTTTTCAAAACAAGATGATAGGAATTTAACAATGGTTGTAATATTGCATATCGTTACCTTCAAAAAAGTTGCTTAGATTACCAGATATAGATGTGCAAAATTGATCTGCTCATATGAGTATTAACTATTCTTTTCCAAGAACTGATACAGTTAGTAGTATAGTCATCTTAGCTATCTTATGTGTATGTGTATGTATATATATATATATATATGAATTTATGTCTTTTCCTTTTCCCTTCCTTCTTTCCTCCTTTTCTCATCCCAGTTACTTTTCCTCTTTGAGCAGTTTCATACCCTTACACAATATTTATTGTAGGTTTTGGATTGTATTTGTTCTTTCAATTTCTTTTTTTCTTTTTAAAAAAATGTTATTTAAAGAGAAAAGCAAAACAGAAAAAAGGGTAGAAATACAGAATTTAAAAAAAAACACTAAGAAATCACTAGTTGATAAATTACAGAATTTTTAATATTGATAATATGAATGAACTGTGCAACATTTTCTTTTGCTTATTGCTAGAGGTTTTTATTTCTTCACACACAGCTGGTGTCTATTAGATGTGATTGGGGGAAAGGAAGACGTTATCGCAGATGTGTGGGGGTTTTAGAAATGATCAAGGGCCTGATGGCAGAAGTGTGCTAAGTTTGACCCTCTTCTCACAGGCGTGGGACCTGAGCAAGCGTGTGAAGTGAGTGTGGTCAATGGGAAAGATTCATCCCCGTCCACGACTCTGTTTACTTACACGATGGCACTGACTCCACGTGTCACTGAAATATCTCCCACAAAAGGCAGTACCACAGGGGGCACCAGGCTTACAGTGCTGGGATCAGGATTCAGGTACCATCTTCACACATACTACTTGCTCCATGTTTCCAGACTCGGGACGTATTACTCATATTCTGTCCTATGTCAGGATGTTGTTAAAGTGCATTCCTGTAACGCAGGCCTTTCTGCTCGCCAGCCACCCTTGAGGTATAAAATAGTACTAATAGCAAAGATGCCTCAAGTCGTCTGTGCCAGGCATCTTCCTACCCAGAGAAGCTTCCTGTCCTCCTTTATGAGATATTTCATCACATTTAATGTGTAGGAGGTGAAGATCAAAGAGGTCAAGTCACTTGTCTCAGATGCTAATAAAGAACATCAAAAACACAAATCACCATTTTGTTGTGCTTTCCCTATCATCTCCAATCATGACCTGCTTCTTTGGACCAAAGGAGCAGCTCTCACATATCAGGTCCGTTCCACTGTAACTGCTCAGGTTCTTTCTTCTCACACTTATTATTTATAACTCAAACTCCTGTACTGCACTCTCACAATTCTTCAAGTATGTAACATTAATTTCAAAACAAACTATAAAAGGCAATTTTAATTTCTCAAGCACTTAGGATTACTTGGGCCTTGCATTTTGAAATGGAGATTAAGTTCCAAGGTCTGTGATTGTAACAAAAATGTCACAGATAAATTGATCCTTGAAAGTCTCTTATAAAGATACCTATTTGGAGGCCAACAAAGAATCTCTCAATAATGCAAACCCAGGCTGTTTTTCCTGTAGCACTAGAACACTTCATAGTTTATGTGGTTCTTTTTTCTGATCCCTTAATCTCTTGTTTACTTTTTCCTCAACTATTTCAGAGTCTGACTACTGACTAAAAGGGTGTCAGTCTGAACTTTAATGGGTTATAAGGCAATAGCATCTTTTGCAAAACATATCAATAAAGGGACTTGCTGATGCAAAGTAAAAATCTGAGAAAAACATAAATGTTTAATTTTCCCTTTACAGTGAAAATCCACAAGATGTTCACATCACCATAGCTGAAGCCAAATGTGGCGTTGAGTATTCCAACAAGACGCACATCATCTGTGTGACGAGTGCTCATACTCCTTCAGGGTGGGCCCCCGTTTGTGTCGACATCAGAAACATCGGCATGACTAAACGGGTAACAGTGCTCCTAGGATAGCAATTGCAGCAACAGGAAGACTAGCACTGGGCTAGATGGGTTAATTGGAAATGAGTATTTTACTTTAGTATCTCCAAAAGGTAACTGAGGTGTGATTATACTAAATCGACAGTAGCTTACACTTTTTGCTGCTTACTGACATTTTTGTTTTCATTTTTTTATATTACTCTGGGTTGTGGTATGATTGACAATGGGTTTTTAGTATTGATATCATAAAATAAAATAAACTAAAAGGAAGCTATTGCATATTTATTTATTTATCTGTTTATTGGTAACAAGAATTGAACTCAAAACCTCACAGTTGCCAGGTGGGCAGTTATAGCATATTTAAAATGGGTTGTATTTTTATTAATATGGACACTTACTGTATTATATGTCTTTTTTGGGAAATTGACTAAGGCCTGATAAGACCTCTAAATTTTAGTCTCTCATCTTCTGTTACAGGACAATACTTACTTCCTGTACCTTGATCTTTGGTCCTCCAACTTCTCATGGGGAGGAAAACCTCCCCCAGAGGAAGGGTCACTTGCTGTGATTACAAAAGGACAGATACTTTTACTGGACCAAAGTACTCCTATTCTGAAAATCTTGCTTATTCAGGGTAAATTTCTGCAAATCTGTTTATTAAATCTGCCTTTGGAATATTTCTATGATGTTAATTTAATCAAAATTCATAATTTTGAGCCATCCATAGTTGTATCTTTAATATGAAATATAATTTTAAATTTTCTAAATTGAATATTATAATGTTTAT
Organism: Dolichotis patagonum; assembly: GCA_004027295.1. Taxonomy (NCBI): domain Eukaryota; kingdom Metazoa; phylum Chordata; class Mammalia; order Rodentia; family Caviidae; genus Dolichotis; species Dolichotis patagonum. The sequence continues at coordinate 15,682 of PVJX010001104.1, read as the reverse complement.
GGTTATAATATTCTTTAATGCATTGAAACCAGCATTTTACAAATAGAATAGAGTAGAAAATAATCAAAGTACACTCCATACATATGGATAGGTATCTTTTATAGGAAAAGTTGTTTCATTAAATTTATATTTCAGGAACAGGAGGGCAGGCACTGAACAGAATCAGGGACTGGCATTTTTATAAAAAATTTTAAAAAGTAAAAGAAATAAAAAATATCATTTGTCACTGATATGATAAATTCCAATGATTATAAAATTATAACAATCCATTAAAGTCTATCCTAAATGATCCACTGATGGCCCTTGGAAGGCAGGTTGTGATTCTCATTTACTTGTAAAACTAATTTCAGTTACCGGGCTTCTCTCTGCAACTTGATATTCTGTTTCTACTATTACAAAAACACACAACTACTGTAATTACACGTGACAGAAACAGTTACCCTCTAAGAGGAAAGTGCTTGGGACTTTAGTGCATAAACATTGCCATAAAGACTTCAGCTGCTCAAAGATGTCTGTAATTTTGCTATTTTTTAGCATCTGGGATAACAACAGTATTTCAACAATTTGAAGTTATTAAGTATCGGGTCTTTAAACAGATAAAGTTTTACTGTCTCCACACTTACATCAATCTCAGACAAATGCATCTCCGTACTTTCTTAAGAGCATTAATCAAGCTACAGCCATCACTAGAACAAGTTAACGGGTAAAAGTTAAGACCTACTGGTGTGTAATAATGGTTTGTGTAAGTGTCTTTTTTTTTAACCTTGTTTATTTCTTAATTCATATTTTGAAGCTCTGTACTTATACAATTAACTTCTGTAACTCCACTATTTCATAACATTTAAAATAATACTTTTTCAAGGTAAAATAATCTACCATCGAATTTGTTTTTCTATCTTCTCTCAGAGTCTTGAAATGCTTACATTTTTATTGTTACCAAAGAGCAGAGGTAAAGCAGTATGCACAGAAAGCAGGACAGAGATGAGCAACGAGGTACTTTTTAATAATATATTTTCTGGTGATATATTTAAAAATTACTTGGTTCACAGGTGGAACTCTGATCTTTGATGAAGCTGACATTGAACTGCAGGCAGAGAATATTCTGATTACAGACGGAGGCACTCTTCAGGTATTTCCTGAGCATGATACATTTTCATTGCTGACCTCTCGCCGTTTGTTTTTCAAAGACTGTGTATAAAATACATAATTAATTATGCCAACGTATTCTAAATTTATTTTTTGCGAGGGCCTTATTATTAGGATAAAGGTCCTCCTGTTGGGAGGAGGTTTCCCAGGGTATTTTGATAGTTTAATAAAAATATAACCATGTATTATAAGACAGCAGAATTTAAAATAGAGCAAAACATAAAATAACGCTGAGCCGTGGGTAAAATTGACCCCATGAAGGTCTGGCAGAGTGCCTTTGACTGAATAGAAAATCTAAAGCTTTTATTTGGGGACAAAATTAGGACAGTTGATTCTCCAAAGAGAGGAGACGAGGGGGTAAACATCCTTTCGCGGTAAAAATCGCGGGCGTTGAGTTCTAATTTTCTGAACGAGGCTCCTGACACCTGTGCAGATTGGGACGGAGACGTCGCCCTTCCGGCACCAGGCGGTCATCACGCTGCACGGGCACCTGCGGTCCCCAGAGCTCCCTGTGTACGGCGCCAAAACGCTGGCGGTGCGGGAGGGCACGCTGGACCTGCACGGTAGGGAGGGGCTCGGGGGTCCCGGCTCTGACCAGCCCAGCCTGGGCTCTACCTAGACAGCTTCACTGTCACTCCGGTCCCCGCGCCCGGGGTCTTCTGCGCTCAGCACGGTGCACAGCTTCAGTCACCTCTATGGAAGGGACTACACCTAGGAGCGGACGGCTATGATTTCTGCCGTTTGTATCGTATGCATCGTATCCATTTGTAGCTGTTTTCCAGAAACATTGTCCGGAAGTAAAAAACGACCTTGGTTGCCAGCTGTGGTGGTGCACACTCTGGCAGGCTGAGGCAGGAGGATCACCCGTTTGAGCCCAGCCAGGGCAACTTAGTGAGACCCTGTCTCAAAATAAAAAATAAAAGGGACTAGAGATACAGTTCAGTGTGGGGGCCCGGGCTTCCCTGTCCAGGACCAAACCCAACACAAACTAACAAAAAGAGTTTTATTACATTTGAGGTACCAGGGTAGCATTATTCAGAAGCATGAAGTGAGTCCCCCCCTTTTTTATAGTTTTCTGTATTGTGATAATTTATACCTTTTATAAATTTAGAAATCCATGAACAAGACACTCTTATTATGAATGTTCTACCTTGTGCCAAATATATATAATTGTAAAATTTCCTAGAAATGTACACATATTTATTTCTAGATTATCAGTTTAAACAATTCCTGTCAACAGTGACAAAGGGGGCAAACATCTGCTGATTTTGTCAGTGCGATAGCCCCACAAATATCCTGAGTTTCTAGGAAGAAAGCACAGCATTACAGAGGGTGTTTTTTAAATTTGGTTTTAATTTAATTTTTTAATTTTATAGAACATTGTGGAATTATATAATATAGTTATATAATATATGATATATAATATAATAAATATAATTATATAATAATTAGGTTACTACAAACCTAATTGTTACTGTTTTGAAGTTAGCACTCATCCCTTTTATAAGATGGGTATAAAATCCTGGTGTAAAATGAGCTCTCCCAAAATTAATCTGGGAAAAAGGTGAAAATGACCAGCACACTCAAGTAACACAGGGTGCACCCCGGGAGACGCTGCGTTTTGTGTTGGCTCCAGGTCTGCCTGTTCCCGTGGTCTGGACTCGCCTGGCGCAGACTGCAAAGGCAGGGCAGTGGACCTTGATTTTACAAGACGCAGTGACCTGGAAAGCGGGAGATTCCATTGTAATCGCAAGCACAGGACACAGGTAAGACAAATTCTAGGCTCCCAAAGGTCCACGTCTAAAGCAGTGCACATGGCCAGCGTTAGCATTTGGTTGCTCAGTGGCTGGAACTGCAATAAGAAACACACATCTGAATCTCTAAAATAAATACATCCTAAAAAAATTTTTATTTGTTTTGTATGGTTGTGACAACATAAGGCTTCATTTACAAAAAAGGGCTTTGCTATTAAGAGTCATTTGAAAATATCTGACTTAAGAGCGTTAATTAAATGCATTCATGAATGCAAAAATGGAAATGGAAATGAACTTCTTTGTTTGAGGAAAGCAGGTAATAAATTCTTTCTTATCTTGTAGTCTTGACAGTTGTTCCCATGGAACAAAATTTTATTATTAAGTAAAAGGGAAGAAATAATTATTGATTGAGTGATGCCTGATGTAAGTGGAAACTGCGGATGTCCCTTAATTTCTGTATAGTTATATATTTTAACAAATAAGAAAATTATAAAATGTAATATAGTTATGCCAGGGAGTGGGCAAAGAGGAGGCTTATTTTTGCTTTAATGTTCAAATTATAGGTAATGCTAAGATTGGAAATGGATATATTTATCAGGAAACAAATAGTAATTTATGACAAGAAACAGATATGTTAAGATCATGACTCAATTTAAAATAACAATTCAAGATGACATTTTGAGTTAGCTGTTTTCCAATTTAAAAATAGTACTACAGATGTTAGAAAGAGTTAAAGATATGCTTAGTTTTGCACGTGCCCATTTTTCTGCTTCTGGAAGAAATAGGTGTATAATGGCAGAATTAGAAAGGAAGAAAATCACAGGCTCATTAACAAAATAGAAATTCCTCGTTCATAATCTTTCTCTAGAGACAAAAATCCAGGTTTGTAATTTAGCACAGGGTTATTTACTTTTAGGAAGAATTAAAGATTCTTAACAAGAATTAATTTTTTTTACCAAATATAACTCACTGTCCCTTATTTCTTTGGTGAATCATATCTGAGAGTTTGTAAAACAAGGCATCCAGACAATCACTTCTCCGGTCGGTCACTTGCTTGCGTTCACTCCCAACAACACCTCTTACCAGCCCTGAAACTGCCATTTCGCCTCTGTCCTGCAGTAGAATCAAAGTGCCCCTGTAGCTACTAAGTAGACTTGTTGTAAGGATTCAAGGAGTTAATATGTGGGAAGAACTCAGAGCAGAACTTGGCTGGAAGTAAGTGCTTTATTCATGTATTAGATATTATTACAGAGGAAAGCAAAATGCATTTAGGTGCACAGTGTATGTAAAACGCCTTTTAGGGCAGTTTTTAAGAAGATGCTGTACCATCTAGATCTCAAAGAATTCAAGACAAGACGCCCTGGTGCCTTCTCAGACTCCCTGACATCCTGCACTGTGGAATGGGATGTGTCACAAAACATCCTTAATCTCCATGTCTCCCCGGCCCCTCTCACCACACCATTCCCTGGAATTTCTGGGATCTTGACTTTCTCAGACTATGCATCACTTTGGAAAACAAATTGTCTTCCTGTCTCCTTTACTTTCTTTCACTGTTACTCTTTATTTTAAAAATTAGTAAACTAACTAAATATTATACACCCATTCCATCTGCTTCATCCTTGCTCTCCTTTTATTTCTTTCAGTCTCTCCAGTCTCACTGTTTTCTCCCCAGAATTTCTCAGTGACCTTCCAATTGCCGTCTACCTGCATTTCCAGCACATCTCCAAGTTCCTCTAGCTCTGCCCTTGAACTATCTCTCCGGGGGGCTTTTTCCTGCTCTCAGTTTAATTTGGACTCTTGAGTCTCTCATATATCATCCTCCTATTTAGGTTTCAGTCCGCTTCTCTCCCCGGACAAATTCATTCTGTATTAATTTGTCCACCAGTCACAAGCTATTGTTGTGTAGTGACAGGTGCTGTGCAATGTGCTAGGTGCAGGGATTGGTTCAGTGGGTCCCTGCTTAGAGGAGCAGACTCCTCACAGGGCTGCAGCTGGCTGCTGTGAGCTGCAGAGGCATTTGCGTCTGGAATCCAGCAGGGTTAGAAAGTTCAAAGAGCGGACTTTTCATCTACTTCACATGTGGCACTTTCACTTGAAGTGCTACTTAAAGGCTAAAAATTATTTGCAAGCAACAATAGAGTCACAAGAGAAGTCAGGGGACACACTCTAAACTGACCTGTGTGGACAGCACCAATCACACCTTTGTTGATTTACAATTAACTACTGACGCATTTGTTTCAAAATCAGGGGCCCTTCTACCCAGCACCCCCAGTGCTGGCTTTGTACCTAGAATGTAAGCTAAACTCTCAGTATTTGTTGAATGATTAAATATCTGAATGTATATATTATGGGATTTGCAAGTTGTTTTTATTGTGACTGGATTTTGGGTATACTGGAAAGAACGGGGGAGGCAAACTTCGATTTAATGATTTCCTTGCTCAGGAATCTCCAGTAACTTTCCTTTTTCAAGGTTTCTCATCAATGCTTAACATTTTAGGCCAGATAATGTATGTTGTGTGGGGTCATCCTTTATACTATACAATTCTTAAAAGCCTCCCTGGTCTCTACCCACTAGATGCCAACAGCATCTCCTGTTATAACGACCAAAAATGTACCCAGGTATTGGCAGGGTATAAAACCAACATCACTTAAGAAACTCTGAGTATGATTTTCAAAGTCACATAAATACGCTGTTCTTTTCAATACTTTTTAGAAGCTAGTACAGTTTTATTAACAAATCTAGCACTTGCAAAATATTTACATCAATTGAAATAGAACTATAAAAAAGTTATTCAGTTACTTAAAAAATAGTAAAATACTACACTTGAGCTCTCTTCAGAAAAGTGCATATTTTTTATTTTATAAATGAAGTATTTGAAATGCCATAAAACAAATATGCCAAATCAATATGTTATGTAACTCAAGATGGTATCTCTTAACCTAAACATAAAATATTCTTATCACATGCAAACTATTTTTTAGGTAGCCACTTCTGAGCAGTGATGTTTTGTCTGAGTGGATGTTCATTTATATATCCTGATAATTATTTAAATTGCTATCTATCCTCACTCTGAAAGAAAAAATAAACCTTAGTATTGAAACTAAGTGGATTTTTAAAATGTTAATTTGTATTAACTTTCAAATTTTTTTTGTTAAAATTTTTACAGACACAGCCAACGAGAAAATGAAAAAAGGACCATCGCATCTATATCAGCTGATGGTGTGAACATCATGCTAACTCAGCCACTGAGCTACACACACTTAGGAATCACTGTCACACTCCCTGATGGAACCTTGTTTGAAGCAAGAGCAGAAGTTGGAATACTCACAAGAAATATCATAATCCGAGGATCTGAGAATGTGGAATGGAATAACAAAATCCCAGCATGTCCTAGTGGATTCGACACAGGTAATTTTAGCAGCTGACATGCGGCTGATATAGTCATATGAAACTCAAAATTAAATTTGGTTGACATTTAATGTGTTATTTTAGCTTGAACTTGCTAATCTGTTTTGTAAATATCATCAACTATGGCAACTTAGAAGACCTCAGAGTGTTCTTAAAGAAAATTAAACACTTATGATATATGAAGAAAATGACTGATGTCAACATTGTATGGGTAAAATACTTGGATTCTGTTGATAAAGTCTTTACTATCATACAATCTACAAATATTTACATAGTACCAGGTGTAACTTAGGTAATAGCCTTTTCTTCACCAGGAAGTATGAGACAAAGCTGTTGGGACTTGTTATCAAATGGTCCGTTTTCTGATTCCAGGTCAATAGCATCAAACTTTACAATGTATGTGACTCTGGGTTCAAATTGTTTAAAATAAGATTACTTCTTGTTGTTTACTATAAGAATTAGGCAACAATAATGCATATTCTAGTGCATTATATGTTGACATCCTCAAATTTGAGGGGAAAGCTTTAGAAACAATGAAACAACATATCTTTATCAATATTCATTCAAACATTCAGGTTAGGGCCTGCTCAAATACAGGTTAGTAAGTATGTTATTGCGTGCAAATGTAAACAAGACAAACTGCTTTCTTTTCTTACTACACAAAAGAGCAGATCATGTAAATGCATATAATTTTGTTTCAGGAAAAGATTGAAATTACATGTGAATAGAAAGATACAATTATGTATGAGGAAAAAATCTTAATCTATTTGGAGGATTTCAGTATCATTTTTCTTTCGTGATATTTTTAAAGGTGAATTTGCTACACAGACATGTCTCCAAGGAAAATTTGGAGAGGAAATAGGAAGTGACCAATTTGGAGGCTGCATTATGCTTCATGCACCTCTGCCTGGTGCCGACATGATAACTGGAAGAATAGAGTATGTAGAGGTAAAAGGCATTCTTATTAAGTGGTGTTTTCACTAAAGTTATCCATATAATGAATGGGTGTTGAACACCTGCTGTTTGACATATTCTGCTGATAATCTGATAGTGGAAATGGATAACAGTGTTAAGACATTCAATTACTAACCCTTTCGATTATGCCAAAATTTTGTTTCTGGTTTTTCTCACACCCCATATCAGCTTTACCAGCAAATTCTATTCTTATACCCACAAAATAGTGGGTTTAGAATTCACTCTTCCTCCATCTGATCTTCAGCTTCCAGCCACAGCATCCCTCACTGCGTGACTGTTTTTCCTCCTGACTCATCTCCTTGCTTCCCCTCGTGCTCCAGTGCCGTCTCCACAACACAGTCAAAGTGAAATGCTAAAAGCATAAAGCAGGCCCTGCTTCAGTCCTATTCCAAACCTGTGAGTGGCTTATTACACCTAAAAGGGAAAGTTTACGTGCTCTCTAGAACAACGCGAACTGACCCCAGATTCCCTCTGACTTCATCTCCTGTGACTCCACACTGCGCTCACACTGTGCTAGCCGAAGGCATCTCCTTGTGTGACCAAGTCAGCCACATTCCTGTCTTATGTTCTTTGTGCTTGCTCTGCATTTTCCTAGAATGCTTCTTCCTCGAATACTTGTGTGGGTCACACTCTCTTCTTAAATGTCATCTCAGGAGACGGCCCTATCCTGACCACTTTTACTTGAAATTTTGGCCCATTTTTTTTCCTCAAACATAGTAAGACAGCTATTTTTGCTTAATTACAACCTCTCCCTTTAGGATGTAAGCATAATTATTTCAAAGGTTTTTATCTTTTGGTTTCTCAGCTGATTACCTATGACTAGAACAACAACACATGGTGTGTAGTAGATTCGTACTCAGATGATTATTTGTTGAACAAAAAAACAAACACGTAAATAAGTATGCATGTTGTTCTTAAGATTTTAGGAGATCTTCTGTATTTTATTAAGACTTGGTCAATATAATTAGAGTTTAGTCTACTTCTTATCAAATACTCAGTAAAAAACAGAAGGGAGGGAGGGAAAGGGGACAAAAAAGCAAAATCTATAACCTATCCTGGACACTCCTAGTCTATACGGATAATGAAAGATTCAACACCCCTATTTTGGGATACTCCCCTCCTAAAATACATTACACACAGGTGACACCTGAGATACACACTGAATATTAGTAATACTTACTTTTTAGTTCTAGATAGAGAATGAAAATAAATAATCTAATATTTTACCTTCTTAACATATATCAAACACCAATACACATGCTCATATAGATTGGCATTTTCCGTATTAGATTATTGGATCATAGACATTTGAAAGAATGCATAGCAGAGTAGTCAGTAAAAGACCCTGCTCCTGAGTCAGACTAACTTGGATTTAAATGGTGCTTTATGTCTGAACAAGCTACCTACCCTTTCTAAAATCCAATTTCTTCATCTCTGAGATGATGTCAATGATTAGTGGTGACATGGTGGAATTACTGTAAAGACTGTGATTATGCCTATGAAGAAACAACAGCACACTATCTGGCACATGGATTCAAAAGTGTTTTTTTTTATGTAAGAATCAGAGGAAAAAAAGACTTTTAAGAGGCTTTACTTTGTAAAACATAAAAGCTTAATAGTAGACAGAGGTTAAAAAGAAGAGTCGAACATAGCTTATGTTCATTCATTCATTCATTTTCTTTTCTTTCTCTCTTTTTTTTTTTTGGTACCAGAGATTGAACTCACAAAATCACATTTGCCAGGCAAGCACTTATGCTACTGAGCTAAATCTCCAGCCCCATTCATTTGTTTTCTAACAAATATGATCCGTAATACTTTGTGTAAAATAAGGTTAAATAATATTTTCAAATGGTAATTGTGAATGATGTGGGAGAGTAATATGTTAATAATTATGCAAAAGTGGGAGATTATTTTGAAATAAGAGAAGTCAGGCAAGTTCTGAGTCTATGTGAATTAGTAAACAACTCTGATTTCTTGGCTTGACAGATATTCCATGCTGGCCAGGCTTTCCGGTTGGGCCGATACCCAATACATTGGCACCTACTTGGAGATTTACAGTTCAAATCTTATGTAAGAGGTTGTGCAATTCACCAGTCCTATAACAGAGCTGTTACCATCCATAACACACATCACCTTCTGATTGAGAGGAATATTATCTACAACATCAAGGGAGGAGCATTTTTTATAGAAGATGGTATTGAACATGGCAATATTCTACAATATAACTTGGCAGTCTTTGTACAGCAAAGCACTAGTCTTCTGAATGACGATGTCACACCAGCTGCATTTTGGGTGACTAACCCAAACAACACCATACGGCACAATGCAGCTGCTGGCGGCACTCATTTTGGCTTTTGGTATCGAATGAACAACCACCCTGATGGACCGTCCTATGACCGAAACATTTGCCAAAAAAGAGTTCCTCTTGGAGAGTTCTTTAACAATAGTGTTCATTCTCAGGGATGGTTTGGACTGTGGATCTTTGAAGAATATTTCCCCATGAAAACAGGATCCTGTACTTCTACAGTGCCCCTACCTGCAGTCTTTAATTCACTTACTACTTGGAATTGTCAAAAAGGAGCTGAATGGGTCAACGGAGGGGCCCTGCAGTTCCATAATTTTGTGATGGTAAATAACTATGAAGCTGGAATTGAGACCAAGAGGATCCTGGCTCCGTATGTTGGAGGATGGGGTGAAACTAGCGGAGCAGTGATTAAAAATGCCAAAATTGTCGGTCATCTTGATGAACTGGGAATGGGGCCTCTGTTCTGCACATCAAAAGGCCTGGTCCTCCCATTTAGTGAAGGCCTGACTGTATCTTCTGTACAGTTTATGAACTTTGACCGTCCCAACTGTGTAGCCTTGGGAGTGACATCCATCACTGGAGTTTGTCATGACAAATGTGGAGGGTGGAGTGCAAAATTTGTTGACATCCAGTATTTTCACACCCCTAACAAGGCTGGCTTTCGATGGGAACATGAAGCTGTTCTAATTGATGTTGACGGTTCACTTACAGGTGACGTTATTTTTCCTTTGTGGTAAAAATGCATGGAAAACGTGTTTTGTTAATGCAGAGTTAAACTGTTAAAGTGGGTTCCCCAGAATTACTGATTTTACTCAGCACCAAACTTTACTAATGGCTTGAAAACTGCAGACAAGCAAGTTACCCGGCACAGATGAGATGTGCTTCTCTAGAAAAGATCACACTCTCAGAGGCAGCCTCCAATAAGCACTTTGATTTTGAATTAACAGTAAATTTTGGGCAATAATTATGGAAACATTGATCAAAAATAATTAATGTCAGTTTTAGAGTTACTATGTTTTATGCGTAATTACATAGGTAAAAAACTACTTTCATGAGCCCTCAAATTCTCTGGCCAGCCATGCTCCAGAAAATATAAATTCCAGGTTTATTTCTATAAGCAGTGAATGCAAACTCATCACAGCCTTACTAGAATGCAGCGATTTTAAAGCGTGAGAGTAAGTGACAAGTCTGTAGTTAATTTTTTGTTTCCAATCTAAATTCAAAATTTAGATTTATTCATGGAACATGTTAACTCTATAAAGAAATTCAGCATACATTGTAGGTTAAATTTTTTAACATTTTAAGTCCAGGGTATGTCACATTGTCTACAGATACTTGTGGTTTCTAGAATTTGGTATCTTTATAAATTGTTAGTAATAAAGAATTATCTAAGATAGAAAGGATGTGTGTGTATAGTACTGAACAATTTTTAAGAGACAGCTAACCAACAGGTAAACCTAGAACTATTAACAATTTACTTTTAAAAGATTCTTTGAAAGATGACTGAGCATTCATCTGAATATTCACGTGGACTGAGTTCTCAACTGTAGTTGACACCATCTGTCTCCTCTTATATATAGTGTTTAAGAGGGAAAACATTTGGATCCTTCTGTTACATGAGCTTTGTGTAGCCTTCCTTGGTTGACTTAATTCAGCTTAGGTTTTTGAGATTAGTTGAAATTCCACTCCAAAATCTTTGCTTGAGTTTTCCTTGTTTCGTGCAAACAGACAAAAATATACCGAGTTTTTTTATTCTATTGGTCATACAGTGGATTTTTGGTTTTCTAATGTAAAATGGAAATCATTTTGCTTCTGTTCTATTCCCAGGGCACAAAGGGCACACGGTCATTCCACATAGCTCATTGCTAGACCCTTCACACTGCACTCAGGAAGCCCAGTGGAGCATTGGGTTCCCTGGCTCTGTCTGTGACGCCTCAGTTAGCTTCCACCGTTTAGCCTTCAACAAGCCTTCCCCAGTATCTCTACTTGAAAAAGATGTGGTTCTCTCAGATTCTTTTGGTAAGTGGATTCTAATTATTTAACCACATATTTAATTTAATTTAATTTAATTTAATTTAATTTAATTTAATTTAATATGTTTTAGTAAATTTTTGAGTTGATACTTAACATTTTGAACACTGCAAAAGGTATCATATATGCACCAGTCAGATTCTGGGCAGGAAACAGTACTTTCCGAATGAGTGTTTGGGGAACATTGAATAAGTGCGTGGAGAAGCGTAATATTCTGTTGATCAGGAAGCTTCTAATCCATGGCAATTAGGATGAAGCATCAGCTTGATTGTCTGAGGGAATCCTCTGGGGATGGTAGTACACTCTTCCAGGTGTGTCTGTGCAGATCTTGGAGCTATGCCTGGTCTTTTGTCCCTTCTACGCCATCACTGCTCTCCTGCTCCGCTTGCCAGCCGCTGTGCAGCTATGCCCTGCTGTACCCTTCTGCCTCAATGTGTCTGCCTTGGACTTAAACTGTGAGCAAATTAAGCCTCTTTTCTTTTAAGATGTGGATAGTAGATATTGTGTTGCAGCCATGAGAATGCTGATTAATGCACCTCCAGACAATAACATGACAAAGCAGAAAAACTGACAAAGACTTAGACCAAGACAGTAAAAATATACCCGTACTCTCATCCCTAAAGGCAAACATTTCTTGTGCTTATTAATTGAGATGGTAGGAGCAGAGCATTTTCCAGGCCAATAGCTGCATGCCAACTGCCAGATATCGTGGTTATTTACTGGCTGATCCACTGGTTTATACCGTGAAGGACACTGGACCTGTAACACTAAGTATACCTGACATCATTACCTGAGTAGGTTCTGTTAATTTACTGTTATTATTCACCAGGCATTTGGCATTTTCACCAGCTGGAAAGAAAGTTAAATGAGGCTGTGGTTAGAATTCTGATCTTCACATTTTGCAAATATTTTGACTACTGTATGAATCTGTACTTTCCCCTCAAAGATTTGGTATTGCTTTTAGTTCATTATTATGTTAATCAGCTTTCATAATGAAAACCTGAGATACCTTATAAAGATAAAAGGTTTATTTTGGCTGGTAGTTTTAAGTTTCGAAAGCAGTGATCAATGAGCCTAATTTGCTTTTGGGCTTGTGGCAAAGCAGCATGCCATGGCAGGACAGAAATGGTAGCACAAAGCCATTCACCTGGCTAGGTTACAGAAGAAAGAAAGGAGGAGACCAGAATCCATCAATCCTCCTTGAGAGTATTTTCTCCTTAACCCAAACACCTACCACTAGGCCCCACCCCTTAAAAGTTCCACCCCTCCCAAGAGCATTCTCCGGACCAAGCCTTTCCTATATGGGAAAGGGGGTGAGATTTTAAGTTCAAACCACAGCAGTTATCTTGGTCAGTCAGTGAAGATACACAGCACTTAGAATGTAGTCCTTCATAAAGATTTTCCCTCACTGTATCAGTCAAGGAACCAACATTGGAAATCTCCCAATTATTAAGCATGTCTATTCCTGTTACACCTAACCTACCCTACTCTGATGGGTTAAAAAATATATATGTATATAATAAAAATAAATATAATAAATAAAAATATATAACATAATAAAATATATATTTATATATAATATGTATAATAAAATATATATATATTTATTATTCGATCCGTCCATGTACTTGTCCATCCATCTAGCAATTACTGATGCTCTTTGGCTCACAGTAGGGGTTTGTTCTTGATAAACTTACCACCTGTTGAAAATATTGTAATTGAAAATGCATTTAAGATACCTAATGTACTGAACATGATGGCTTAGTCCAGCCCACCTAAAATATGCTCAGAACACATTCATTAGCTTCCAAATTAGACAGCATCATCTAACACAAAGCCTATGTATAATAAAGCTTTTAATATCTCACATAATCAGTTGAATATTAAATTATTACAAACCATTGTAAAGTCCAAAATTGTTAAGTCAAACTGTAAGGAGTCATGGGCCATTTATTTGTATTAGTTAAAATGTATGTCTACAATGAATCTACTTACTATTCTGATAGACTGTAGATTCTACAAACTAGAAAAAGCACTGATGAATCAAAGATATGGTAAGCAAAGTCATTGTATTATTATCAAGTATGATTTTCTACATTTTCTGGGTATCTCTAAACAATGGAACTTCTTCATAGCAATATATAGAGTTAAAACAATAAAGTATAATCTGAACACATAATAAGGAAACATAAATATAGAAAGAAACTTTATCAATACATTCCAAATGTACTTTTTGTTCTCTTATAGTTGCAATATTTACTATTCTTCTTTAATATATTGAAAATATTTTCATAATGTTGCTTTAAAATGCTATTAATATTTCCAAATTTCCTTCTGCAGTGATATTTAGAAGGTCAAACTTACAATTTAAAGTGAAAGTCATGTAATCAATACAAACTAATTACATTTTGAGAATCTGTAAATGATTGTCTCAGCAACTTGATAGTTCTAAAATTACCACCATGAAATCCATCGGGACATGCTGGAATTTTATTATTCTACTCTGCATTACCAGATTCTTTTATTAAGAAACCTCTTACAAAATTACAAGTTCTGCTCTTGTTTAAATATAATGCCATGTCTAGTTTCACTACAATGTGAGGAACTGGAGAAATAATGAGCTGGACCTGTGCCCCACCAGACTGACTGTGAGACTGAGGAAAAACTTGTTCCATCACCTACCTTTGGAAGCTCCCACTCTAGCTGGTTAACAAATTGGAGTGTGATGGCTTTAATATAGGCACAAATTCCTTCCAACCAGTGGTTTATATGCTGTCTGTGAATTGTCCTGGGTCTGGGAAATAAGTAATAAGCTATGAATTTCCGCTTGATTAGATTTCCATCCCCCCAAGACCTCTGTCATTCTTCTTTCTATACATAGTATATCAAATAATCATTCCTAGGAATCCCCAAATCACAGATCCCTGCAGGTCAGATCCCTAGCTATTTCTCTGGTCAGTGGTTGCCATGCTAATTAACCTTGTGCTTCTATCTGATGCCATGTACGGCCTCCATTATTCTTACGAGATCTAAGAAGCCAATGGCACTGCTGGGATCCTGCACCAGCAGTATCTTTACCCACAGAAAAATGCATCATAGAACAATTCAAGTGCTTCATAGAGAAATACAAAGATTCTGTCACCACTGCTAGTCCTGAAAAAGTGAAAGGAAGGAGCATTTACAGGAAGCCAGCGTCAGAGGAGGCTGTTTGAAGTGGGCTAACGCACAGAAGCTGTGCCAGTGGTTAAGAAAGCCAGGAGCCCATTCTGTGCCAAACTCAGGAGGGAGTTAGGGCCATGAGACCTCCTTCCACTTTTTTGTGTTCCCTCTCCTCTCTTTTTTGTGTTTGTCACTGTTGAAACTCAACCAGAAGCTAGAGTCCAAATGAGCAGGATAGGATGTGGATAGTTGATCTTTAGAGGAAGCAAGTAGGTAGCACCAAATCCATCATCTATTATGATGTGGTAAGCTATTAGATTTAATTTTAAAACACTCATACTGAGGTTCTTTGTTCTCTGAATTGAAAGAATCTTATACCTACTGAGTAATGATTTTATCTACTTTCTTGGTCGCTTCATTAATTTTCTTATGATACAGAAGGATTCAGAGTGGTGCAATGTTACTTATGCTTTAGAGACTGTGGTACAATAAACCATATTTAAGTGGAATATTTATGAATATTTTCCTTCAATTAAAATTGGCAGGCTAAAAATAACTGAAATATCAAAAATATGTGAAGTTATTTAATGAAATAATTTGTTGTTTCCTATTATAGTATCATAAAAATTTTTATAAGAAATTTAGTAATTTAAGTGACTTACAACATAGCTGTGGGTAGCCCCGCCCTTCACCCCCAGGAAGCCTCCCAGAAAGCAGCATCGCGGCCTGTCTCTTTGGGACCCAAACCTCTCGGACCCGCAGAGTGGCCCGGGCTGTTTGGATTGAAAGTCTGCGCAAACCTGCATCTCGGTGCAACTGTTTGGGACTGGTAGGCCCGCCCTTCATCCACAGGGAACTGCCTGGAGACCGGCATCTGGGCCAGGTCTGTTTGGGCCTGTAGCC